>JABFEA020000044.1:16373368-16388848 GCA_019775915.2 Cyphomyrus plagiostoma
GTCATGCTTATCCGATTGGCTGGTCATTGAGAGGTGTAGCCATGTTGCAGTCATGCTTATCCGATTGGCTGGTCATTACACATCGCACAGTCTTATGCACATGGACTTTCATGGTTTCTCTGAGAACCTCATTTGACATAGGTTACTGATAGTTAGTGTCATGACATTTTGTTCATTTATGATTCCATTTGTTTAGTTTTGTTCGGCTGAAATATGTTCTAATTTTGAGTTTAAGCTGGTTTCGTGATGCATCCTCCAGGACTTCCCCAGCCAACCTTGCTTTGAATCTGCTCAGAGAGGGTGGAAAAGGCTTACACAGCCTTCGGTCTTTGGCTCCTTTTTGACTTTGTGACTTTTCCCAAGGACGATGCAAGACGCATTTGTGTCACTGAACAGACCATCCACATTGCTTCAATTTTAGATGCCTGCGAGTGTCCGATGCTTGGGCCTGTGATGAAAATAGTCACAGCTGCACTCGTTGTGGCATGTCTGCGGGTAGTATGAACCAGCCTTAAGCGTGGAACTGTGAAAAATGCAGCCTAGCTTTTACTTTCATTTGTTTTTTTCTTTGTGTTTTTTCTTATCTTTGGATGGGTACTCTACTACTGATGTCTGATGTATGAAGAGAAAGTTACTTCAGTTTGAGCTCCATTTATAACTAGTGCACAGAGGGCTTAAATTGTTAGTCCTGGTACAGGTATCTTGCATCAGACCATTCAGCTTATTAATTTGTGATGACTTGTTTGAAGTTCTGAAGAGGGGATGCTGCACTGTCAGATTTGCATGCTTCCTGTTTTTTATGCTGTTGCGTTTGCGAAGGCTTTTGCAGCTTCACCTCTGCAGATTCTGTCTGCATCTGTTGCTCGTATAGTGGTTTCTCCATGGTTATTAGAAACGTAGTGCTTCAGTTTAAATGTGGATCCCATGTAGCAGACGCCATTACCTTCATTCCAAGGTTTCGTTCAGTTTTTCAGCATACTTTGGGGGATTTCAGATCCCTACCTGCTGCTGTTATTTACACATCAACCCCTTTTCCAACAGAGAATGGAACCATTCACTAACACTGCTGCTGCTTGGAATTAAAGATTTTTTAAACTGAGCTGTTTACGCAGCACAGAGGTGCCATTACCTGTGACCTCCCAAGTTTGTCATTGCAGAGTCCAATTTCAAACACCTGATTGTGGTGCCTTTTTTTTTCTTAATCTGTAGTGCTTTTGAATTTGATCTCATCATTGGTGCATTTGTGTTCACAGCCAGGTCTTGTTTTCTGTCAGTAACATGGCTATCAGAATTTAAGAACCCTCTTGGCTCTTCTAAAAATGCATGTTCATTTGTCCACAAAGCAATTTGTAATTTGAATACAGTACCTGTATTTGAAGATTAGAAGCGACTCTGTTACTATAAAAAGAGAGAGATTTTTATTCTTATTAGAATTAGTTACGTTGTATGTTGGTGCCTCAGAAATCTCTCCAGTTTGAATGAAAGAAAGTGAAGCTCTTGCGTCTTGAATGCTCCGATTTTTCCATCCCGATTAAATTTCAGCCTAAATCACGGTTTGCCCACATTAATCAAATGCCAGTGCTAAAACTTCCGCAACCACTACCGCGGTTTGGTGACCAAGTTCTGTTCCAATAACCAGTTCCTTTGCAAAATTGTTGCTAAGTGGAAATTATGGACGCCTAGGTGTTACAGTGATTTCTTATGATATCTGATATAAATATGTAAAAATCCATTTTTTTAACAACATATTGTACATTCTACTTTAGAAGCGTAACACACCTTTGTGGAAACATGCCCCTGTTTTTTTGCAGCAGAATATGCTCGCCAATTGTTAATATAAACCAAAATAATTCATAACATAAATAAAAGAGAGCTGATGACAAATCTTGTCATTAATTAGTTGCATTTTTGCAGTTTGCTTTGTAAATTGAGTATAATGACATCACCACCTAACAATAGTAGCCTAGATGTTTTCCCCAGATGCATATACGTGGTGTGTGTCTGTGTCCACGGGAGATGTGTTCCAAGACCTATGGATAGCTGAAACTGAGGATAATAGCTAATCATCCAGTCATCCACAGACCCCATATAACGTGATTTTCGTGTACATTCATGTAACGATGCATTATGCTATAACAAGAATTCCGTTACATCATGTGGTTTTATTACAGAATGCATTGTCACGCACCATTTGTGACCCTAAGTAGTTATCTCGTAAAAAGATAATTCATTTGTTGTTTCTTAAAATCCTTTGTGACTAAAGTAGTCAGTAACCGCATTCTCATGATCCAGCCCAATAGTTATAAAATGTAATATAAACAACATCTTGATGCATGAACGTAATAAAGCACACAAAGGAATACAAGTAACCCCCTAGTTAGTGGGGAACGATTCTGAAAATTGTCATACAAGTGGAATGTGCCATAAATGGATAAGTATACTTTGAGATCTACATATCTCAGCATGGACTCTCAGCATTTGGGTGAAAACACATTAACGTATTAGCATGATAGTTTCTGAGTGTAGAACAGCAATTGCTGAGATGGCTGGATCAAATGACTGGGATAATCAAATTTTAGTTTAATTTTTGTATAGCTGGCAGCCAAACTAAATTATATGGTTCAGTGTAGTATAGTGATACTTTATTCAGTGTGGTAGAAATGGAATTTGAGTTCTGACCGCATCCTGTTGCATTTCCTTTGTGCTACTTTCACTCTGTTTTAATGTTATGATATCTTGCACTTTATTAACTATCTTTCTATATTTCGTTTTTCTTTTGCACAACAGCTATGAAACAAACTTGCTTGCAAGGAGAGCTCCCAAGGTGCACAGCGGCATGTGTTTAGCAGTATTAAAATGTGCTGTGAGTGTGCAGAGGCCCTGCATAGTGTGCTCTAACCCCCTACTCCAATAGAAAATCTATAGCTTGGAGAGATATATCAAACTGCATATAGTACCTTATTGTGTACTTGTCGCCCATTGATAATATATTATTAATTACCCGCAGATATGAATTAGGGCTGGCATGATTAGTTGACGTAGTTGATGGCATTGATACTGAAAACGCATCAACATCAATATTTGAAATGGATGCCTTGTCTATATTTTTATAAAATTTTCTTTATGATTTTCTAAAACGTCATTATAACAAATGTTTTTCTTTTAATATCGCTACGTAACTGTGGGAGTAGTTTATCACAAAACAAAAAGGTGGTATTCTAGACCACCAGGATAAGCAAAACAACCGTGTTGTCTATTCATGGTTATTAAATTGCCGTTAGTATGGAGAGCTTTTAAATATGTTTTGTCCCTGTAGCTCTGCTAAATACATTCATTAATAAAGATATAAAGTTGTCTGCCTGCTACATTAGAATATCAACTGAATAAGTGTTTGTGACCATGTTTAGGCAAAAATTTGGTCTTATTCTACGTTGATTGATGGTGCCAGTGTTTGCGTTCGTGAGCCTTGGACTTCTTGGGACCAGTGTCGCTATCATGAACTAAAACGAAAATGAACACCAAAAAAGAAAATAATTCACAAACTGAGATAAAAATGAAAACATGCCGGGCATTAATCTGCAAAAAGTACCACCACACCACCAACATCTTTTTACCTTGTTTAACCGCAGTATCTCCTCTTTTAAAAGATGTTGTGGCTGCTAACCTGTCCATTCCTTCATGGTGACTTCAGTCCTTATCGCTTGTGTCGCATGTGGTGTGCTCCTCTAAACCAAATTTATTAAGCCAAAAACCAATCGATTATTAACCAGTTGATAAAATTGTCGCTAGTGGCAGCCCTAGTTTGAATCTTCTATGCCTCTGCAGTATGTCTGCCTGTCATCCTTCTGTCACTCAGCTTTCCTCTGGTTTTCTCCTGCAGTCCAAGGCCATGCAATTAGGTTTACTGCCATCTTTGATTTTGTGTGTACTAGGGCGGGATGGTAAGTCACAACAGATCAATTACGCTTAGTCGAATGCGTTTTGTCTTTTCTGTCCTGGCACTGTGTATACAAACCCTTTCTAACTTTCAGATCCTATCTTAACCAGGGATCCAGACTGCAGCCATTTAGTTGCATTCTGCAACCACTTTTGGAGATGGTGCAGCATTTTATGGCTAGGGTATACGAATATCGGATGGGCGCATCTCTACTCGACTTTCACTATTTCACTATGACTTTAAAAATCTCTCAACTTACGGAATCTGTTGGCTCACTGGAATTTTTTGCTTTTTGTGCGACTTTAACAAGGAACCTATCCAATGACAGCCGCTTCTGCCTTCTTTTCGATTCCGCGGAAATGTGGACATTGCATTATCGTTAAACAGATTCCTCACTCACACTGCTATGCCCTTATTCGGGTGGCACTTCTCTACTAAATTTTGACTATCCGAGTGAGGCACGCCGATCAGGAGCGAGCATGGGAGACGATTACCCACAATCCCACAGCGAGAGAGAGAGAGAAGAACCATTGGCTGAGTTGTGATTATGTGACGTTAGGTAGATGAAGCATATACACAATACTCGTATTTCAAGACTTTGCTCGTTTTATCAATTTAAAATTTATACATTTTTGCTCATCTTGCAAAGCACTTGCAAACCAAATCACTCACTATCCGAGGTTTCACTGTGGCACAATATCATGTATTCATGAACAAAACAGTCATATCTGCAGTGTCATAGTTGACATGGTCATGTTGACGAAAAGCCTCAATTTTTGAGATGGCAATATTTTGATTGAAACCTTGTGTACATGCAACTTTCTGTAAACAGTATTACATATAATACAATTATTTGTGTTTTTATATGTATCTGAGTACACCTTTATTGAATACCTCTTCCCTGAACATGAATAACATAACATTTTCTAAACAAATTGAACTTCTTACATTTTTACATTTACATTTTTTAAAAGTGTCTCCTCCTCAATCACTGGCCCTCCATCCTGCTCTTTTCACATTCAGCATCTTACAACTTTAATTTTAAGAAAAAAATGTTTGAAAGTATTAACATTAGATACACATAATATAATGTTTTATAATGACTATTAGGCAAAATATGCCTTCCTGTTTATATACATATATAGAATAGCAACTACCTCTGAAAAGGTCCAGTGATCAAAAATCATTGTCATTCTTAATCCACAACAAGCTAAATTTGGCAAACGTTATGAACATTACCACTAGATAATGTGCCATTTACACCTCGCAGTTTAAGGATAAAGAGTGAGGGCGGGTAATAAGAATTAAGAAAGAGGTCAAATGTGCAAACTTCTAATGTTTTTACTTCAGCGATATTCTAAGTAACAGACTCTGAGAGATGAAAAATGGGGGGAAAGGGTGTTTTTGTCGAAGCGCTTAAAAAGAGCGGCTAAAAATACGGACACTTTACCATGTTTGGCTCGCTAGTGATCCAGTAGTCTTTTGGCAAATAAATTACCACAAAATACTTTTAAGCTATTTTGCATTAAGTTTTGTAGTAGATTGTTGTGGATGAAAAGTATGTGGCATATCTTGGGAACAGTGTCCACATTGAATCGTGAGCACAGGAGTCCTATAACCATGACATCGCGGGTCGCTAGCAGCCTGTGATATGCATACAATGGATATGAACCACATTATTGTTTGTTTTTGAGCTGTATATCTGATTTTCAAAAAATAATAAAAAAAAAAAACTACCAAAGAGAACCAACCTATGCAATCCTGATGCTTGGCCTCAAAATGATGTAATGACACAGATAAAATATGTGCACTATGTGCATTTCAATCCAGGCCACTGTATGATTAAAAGCCAGTTAATTTTCTCTTTACCCTGCTCATAATTGCTTGTTTCTATTCCCAATTGTAGGCAGGGAACAATCTCCTGATTGTCCAAAGTCCCGGTTCTGGTCAGCCAACGGTCGTACAACAGGTCCAGGTCGTGCAGCAGAAGCCTGATCAGCAGGTCGTGCAGATTCCCCCACAGGCCCTTAAAGTTGTTCAGGCTGCTTCGGCCACACTGCCGCCCGTCCCCCAGAGACAGCCGGGTCCCAGTGTGCAGGTGGCACCGGCAGAATCTACTCAGGTATTTCTATGCTTTCACGGGGACGATGCTGCCGTTTCAACATCGAAGAGTGGAAATGAGTTTGAAAGGCGCTAGTCTAAAACTGGTGGCAGATTCATAAGTACAGTGCAACATCTGAGAAATGTGACAATGCACCGTGGCACTAAACGTTAACGCAAGAATGTGCAATAAGCATGATTTGAGATTTTAAGTTTTGCATTTTGAACTGGAGCAAAAAATATTTTGTAAACACCCTTTTTTAAAAAAATATTTTTTCATGCCTAAAAAGGAATAAATATGAACTGTGTGAGACTGTTTTCAGTCTTTTGTTGAATTTATTATGAGTACAGAGAAACGATTCATGGGTAGACTTTGGTTATCGGTCTTAATTTTGGCAGCATGTTTTGAGTTTAATTTAGTTTTAGTGTTTTCACGAAAATGCAATTTAATTTTAGTCATCTAATTTTAATTTTGTCTACATTTATTTGCTGAATATTACAGGATATTTTAATATTTTGACCTTAGATTTCGCCCAGTCCAGGCATAGGTTGGGCACCCACGTATGAGACTTTCTTAAAGATCTACTGTTGAAGTGGCCAGTGTGCCGAGATTTACCACTCTAGCCATTGGCTTTCTACATAGTTAACATGCACACAGCAAATCCAGACAAATCCAAGTAATTCTCCAAATTAGAAAAGTGTAAATTAATGTATTTCTCTGCCTTAGTGGAACTGCTGGCACTGGGAAGATGCAGCTCGGTGAAAATTGACTGCTGTGCTGCTAACTGACTTTTCAGTTCTCGCACTTTTCGGATACATATGACTGTTAGCAGGGAACTCGATCTCGTAGCTCTTGTGTATCGCTTCGAAATGCCGCCCCAGATTGCCCTTCTTTGGGAAAGCCGCCCTCACAATGCGTATAAGACACATCTTCTTTCCACTCTCCCAATGAAAATGATACGTTTTGATCTTTTGCCTTCTGACATGTTTGTGTGTTGAATGTTTATAGTACAGGATTAGTTGCACGCTGAACAAGGGGCGCCCGTGCACTAGTGCACGGATGCTTGCGACGCACTTCGCAATCGACTGAGAATTACTCCACGATCAACCAGTCGGTCGACTGTTTGGGCACCCCTGGTCTTACTCATTATTCTGATATTTCTTAGAAAATTTCCCTCGATTTTCCATGTGCACACACACACACGTGCGCACACACACACACACACACACACACACGCTGGTCTGCATCTATTCTAGATTTTTAAAGGAGACATCTGTAAGTCTGTAATGGTGGCGTTAGGTTTGAACATGCAATCTTTAAGGGCACAGCTTTTTATAAAGGTTGTAACACAAAAGATTGCACTAATTCAAAAATGGCTTTATATGATTTTTTTAATAATTAAATATACATGCAATCTGAATTTAGTCTGGAAATACTTGCATATGACGCATATGAAGTGAAAATTTTAAGAAATTGTGTCCCTTGTCAAAACCTCAAACCTCAAGTGTTTATTTGTACACCTATTTCAGTTCACGACAGTGACCTTTTAAAACATATTGAAAGAAAGATCAACTACTTGTTTCTGTTCATTTAATCAGTTTTGGATGTTTATCCCCATTTTTGCTGCTTCATAAGGCGTGCACTGAGCGCTTTACTTTCACAAAGGTGAAATTTATCTAAACATCGGTGTTTTATTCCCTACCTAAAGCCGACTATAGCACAGGCCAGGCTTGGGTAGTGTCTAATGTTTTATGCTATTATATTGTCCTCGGGTTATATATTCCCCTATAAGTGGCCCGAATCTAGCACAGACATAGCGAGTCTACAGACAGACTTTAGTGACAGAAGTGTGATGTTGGTCAGATCAACATTATTCAAACATGCTCAGTTACAATCAACACTAACTAAAGACACTACTTCATATTGGACCAGTTTCAAATTTGTCTCATTTTTATTAATTGACAATTGTCAATACATTTCATCTTAGTTCTTGGCATCATAAAATCTTTGACAATTTTTGTGATAGTTTTCCTCAACAAAATTAACACTGATGTTTACACCCCTAGTAGAGCAGCTAATCGCAAACGTTTGCATCAGTAGTAATTTGCGTTATGTTTGTTTGCCAGGTGCTAATTAAGACTCCCTCAGGGGAGTGGCAGACCGTGCAGCTGCAGGAGACGACCGTATCCACAACAGCTCCTGCCCCAAGCTCCAGTACAGTTAGTTTGCCCTCAGCTGTGGGCTGCAAGAGGTCCCTGACTGGGGGGCGGAAGGAGCGGACCTTCCCCAAGATTGCTCCCGCTGGGGGCCTCATTGCACTAAATGCAGCACAACTCTCCTCCGCAGCCCAAGCTGTGCAGACCATCAGCATCAATGGTGTACAAGTGCAAGGAGTCCCTGTCACGATCACCAATGCTGGGGGTAGGTCTCTGTCGGGTACATTGGGTAAGGGGCACTCTTCATAGGCCACACAAGGAGTCCCTGTCACGATCACCAATGCTGGGGGTAGGTCTCTGTCGGGTACATTGGGTAAGGGGCACTCTTCATAGGCCACACAAGGAGCTCTCACTAGCAAACAGCCTAAAAAAATTTATTACAGTGTAGTAACAGACTCATGACAGGTGTCAGATCTGTATGACAGACATAAGGCTTATTACTTTAAAATTAGCCACTTCAGGTCACTGTTGTGCCTTCTAGCATTTGTTTGGTGTTTCTGGGTAGTTTTGTTTGTTTTTATTTTGATTCCTTAATTGCACTTTCACGGTTTAAACGTTATTATTTGGATGTTAATGTATTGTTCACCATTTGAATCTGTTTTAAGAACTTTCTTTGAATTGTGATCCATTTGTGTACTTTTAGGGCTCAGTTTTCATTACCACTGCCCTTCTAATAGGCTGATGGTCAGCTAGGAGAGAGCTGCCGTCCCCTGGATTGGTTGCTGCTGTGTCTTTCATGTACAGTCAATTGTTGAAGATCTAAAGAAGAATAAGAGAGCCTTTATTGTCATTGAAAAGAATCCCAACAAAATTAAGCTCACTGCCTGCTTCAGCTGAGTGACACTTTTAAACACAGGTGACACACAAACAGTATGGAGAACGAGCTGTATCCCAGCACACAATGGAAAACAAAAACAGATTGAATGGCACGCACTCATCATTGCAATGAAGGGTACTACATGTAGCCCAATTTGTCAAAACAGCAATATGTAATAAGAGATGAGATGAAATTGAAACCAGCAGTAATGAATGTGGTTCCACTAAATGCCTTCAGTCACTTTGCTGCAATTTTACAGTAGAATGTGCCCGAGTACAGCAGCAGCATGTATGAATGCATATTATTGTACAGCAGTGACCAGGGATTATTTAAACAGTCTTAAAGTGCTTATTTGAATTGAAAGGTGTGATCCTTCTCCGTCTGCTCTCCATTATTGAGAAAGTCATTTATCCATATGCAGGTGGAGGAGGGGAAGCCTAGTTTTGTCAGCTTGTTTCCCAGTATGTCCAGGAATATTATATTAAATGCCGAACTGTAGTCTATGAAGGGCATCCTTACCTACTCTTATTACCAATCCAGCATCATCTATGACTAATGTCTGTATAACTAAAGCTGATGTGCTACAAAGCATTAGCTAAGCTAAGAAATCGCAGGCCCCTGATGGGATCTTGCCTATTGTCTTTAAAAGGGATTAGGGATATTATTTGTCGACCTATTAGTTTACTATTTCAAAACTCCTTATCTGCTGGTGTGGTACCTTCTGGCGCGCTAATGTAACACCCATATTCACAAACAGGCCTATATATAATGTGATCTACTTAGATTTTCAGAAGGCCTCTGATGTTGTCCACCACAACTGGCTCCTGCTTAAATTCACAACAGCAGGAATTGTAAGAACTGTAGCAGTTTGGATTGAAAAGATGTTAACAGACAGGAGGCAGTGGGTAGTTATTAGAGGCACAATGCCACAGTGGGCCTGCGTTCATAGTGGGGTATTGCAGGGTTCAATTTTAGGGCCACTGTTGTTCCTAATTTACATTAATGATATTGACACCAATATATACAGTAAGTTGGTTAAATTTGCAGACGACACCAAGGTGGGTGGTGTAGCAGATACTGAACTAGCAGCACAGATGCTACAGCGGGATCTTAATTTAATTAGTGACTGAGCTGATACCTGGCAGCTGAAATTTTATTTAGACAAATGTAAGGTACTCCATGCAGGGAGCAGAAATATAAAGTACAGATATACAAACCTTGGCGTGTATGTTGATGCTTCCATGTCTAACTCTCGCCAGGGTGGGAAAGCTATTAAAAAGTCCAATAGGATGTTGGGCTGCATCTCAAGGGAGGTATAATTTCTTGACCCCATCTAGAATATTGTGTGCAGGTTTTGTCACCTTACCTTAAAAAGGACTTTGCTGGGTTGGACGTATTATGAGGAGATGTTATCTGAGCTGAGTCTGTTCAGCTTCGAGCAAAGGAGACTAAGGGGGGACATGATCCAGGTATATAAGATTCTAACAGGTCTGGATGCTGTTTAACCGAATAGTAACTTCAATATTAGTTAAAATACAAGAACTCAGAGTATAGAATAGTTGTCTTTTTACCGTAGCGCAAGCAAAAACCTTGGGTTCCTTTAAATCAGAGCTAGATAGGATTTTAACAACTCTGAGCTATTACTTGAGTTCTCCCCAAAATGAGCTTGATGAGCCGAATAGCCTCCTCATTTGTAAATTTATGTCCTCATAGCTCCCTCTTTGGTTTATGTGGTTCTGTGCAATTTGTGGAGTGGTGACATCACCATCGTTTGTGGAGCTGTTTGATCTGTATGCAAACTGATGTGGGTCAAAGGTGGGTGGGAGACTGGATTTAATGTCCTGTGAGACCAATCACTCAAAGTACTTCATTGTTTAAAAAATAGTTTAAAGAATTTTTAATGGAGGTTTCAGTATTCTGTCGAAACAACAGCTTAAAAACAGCCGATCCATACAAACAGCACTTGCTGATAGATTACTGGCACGTGCCTTCAGTCACATGGAAACACACTGCACTTGTTCCCTCCAGGTCAGCAGCACCTCACTGTGCAGACAGTTCAGGGCAGTGGCCTGCAACTGGGAAGCGTGAGCGGGACCCCTGGCCACCAGCTGCAGGTGGAACAGGCTCTGGCTTTGGAGATTCAGGGACAGCCTGGGGAGAAGAAGCGTCGCATGGCATGCACCTGTCCCAACTGCAAGGACGCGGAGAAAAGGCAAGTGATCGCCGCTGCTGTGCTCTGATGAAGGGGAACCGCTCTGGCATGGCACGGCACAGCGAGCCTCCATCTTGCTTCCCCGGCAGGCCTGGGGAGATGGGAAAGAGAAAGCACATCTGTCACATTCCCGGCTGCGAGAAGACCTTCCGCAAGACCTCGCTGCTGCGGGCCCATGTACGCCTGCACACCGGCGAGCGGCCTTTCGTCTGCAACTGGGTATTCTGCGGCAAGAGGTTCACACGCAGCGATGAGCTCCAGCGACACGCCCGGACGCACACAGGTGCGTATGGGGGCCGGGCATGCTCCTTACGCACATTATCACTGAACACGCCACATAGATGAATGTGTTAATAGCAGTAAAAGTATCTTTCATGGCTTGTAACTGCCTCCGTTCACTGCGCTGCAGTATAATGTGTCTTTCTTTGTCCCTGCAGGGGATAAGCGCTTCGAGTGCACACAGTGCCAGAAGCGCTTCATGAGGAGTGACCACCTCACAAAGCATTACAAAACACACATAAATACTAAGAATTTGTGAAAAGAAAAAAGCCTTCAGTGTCTTTGAGTGTGGTGTATACTAATGCGTATATATTGGCCATCATGAACTGCTCACGTTTGGCAGAGAAACTGAAAAGATGATTATGTCCAACGATGGCTAGGAAGTTGAAAAGCACCCTTCTGCACCTGGACTGGAATCACACACCAGTTCTGGTCTTCGGAATGGGTGGGGCGCCATTGTGCCCCCTCCCTCTCTCCCCCATCTTCTCATGCAGTGAGTTCCTTCAGTCCATGAATCCAGCCATGCTACACAAATTCTCCCCTTTCGTTTTCCCCTCAAAGTCTGAGATGAGGCAGCTTTCAATGCTCCTGATTTCTTGCAGCCAGTTGTTCGGAGTTGACATTGGCCAAAGCTTATACGGCGGTTACCTTTTTTTATATATATATATATCATAATGCGCAAATAGTGGATGGAAAAAATGGGTATTGTGATCTATGCCGTTCTTATGTAGTCAAGATCAGTAGGACCTGGCATGCAGACATCATGGGTCTTGAACTTGCATATGTCATGCACATGTGTTGACCCTATACTTTCCTATGCCAGTCCAGCATCTGTGGATAAACATTTTCATGTTCGCGAGTGCTGGGTTGTGCGGTTTCACTTTATTTCCCTTTTAGGTGGTCATTTGGGAAAGGCCACTTGTAAATTGTGTACTGTTGTTGTACAACTCTAATTTAAAGCTGATTAAGCAGCTTGAAAGACCTGACTTGATGTGATTATTTTTAGATAGCGACAAATTTTATGATTAGGATTAAATTATGTACCGATGTACCGATTATCTTATGTACCGATTAAAATTGGGTTACCCTGCTTCTAAAACTCAATAAGCTTTCTGGTTTGGAAAAAAAAAAAGCATTCCAAAGGGTATACTGGTGTAAACATTTAAAGGACATGATCGCTCCAATAAAAATGCAGTATGAATTTGCTAATAAACTACATCTAAAAGGGACTAAAGTGGAATTGTGTGTGTGTGTGTGTGTGTGTGTGTGTGTGTGCGTGCACACGCATACATAGGTCTATATGGGTAAATGTAAAATACTGGACTCTGTTACCTGCTGGCTGGAAAAATATGTTTGACTGGCCTGACACAGTGCAAATGAAGAATGGGGTGTCCTGTTGTAAAGCGCCGTCTGTTAAATAAGAAATTCTAGATCACCTTTTACACATGTTTAAAGGTTGTCTTAGATTAATTGCACACAGTATTTATACAGATAGTTTCTGTCTATTCCTTGAAATGGCTTTTTGTAGAACTTTCAATGTATATGCCAATCTACACGTCTGCACTGATTAGATACAGGAATTCTCTTTTTTAAGTATGACTTTTTCAGAAATATTGGACAGAAAAAAAGTCTTTTATCCAGTTGTTGGTCACAGAATTAGCGTATATCACTCAGACTGGGAAGAATACTTATGATGTTATAGGTATATTTCTGCTTTCCTGGGATAATTGTTAGTCATATAGCTTAATACCTTATTACTGATCTGTTTTTACAGCCTTCATTATCCATCACAAAGAAGTTTCCTGTGTTTTACACATTTTCTGTTTTTACATCCACCCTTAAGGCCATTGTCAGCAGCAGTGTTGCCCAGTTCACCTTTTCGGCACTGAAAACAGCAGTTTCTTTTAATTATAATTTTAGTGGAGTTAACTTCTCCCTATCGAATTAATTGCTACATTAATAGCACCCTATTGAATTAATTTGATACATTCAACATTTAAGTTACCATTTTAAAGAAGCCATTAATGTGGACCATATTAGCCAATAAGGTGCAAGGATGGAAAATGATTTAAGAGTATGCAGAAATATCAGTTTTACTTTGGTTACTTTGCAAGGGCATTTCTCATTTTTAAAACCTTAGTTTGGTTATAGACTCATAGATCTAAATGCTCCAGGTTTCTTTTTCTTTTCTTTAGTTGATTTTGGTAAATATTTTACATGCATACATAAATGTCCCTAAATTTTCAGCTAAGTTGTTTAACCATTTATCATAATTTTCTATTTTTGATTCACTTGTCAAAATTAGGAACAGTGTTTCATTCTAGTTTTCACCCATTTAGGTCCAGTAAACTCTCGCACTTGGGCAATGGATATCAAGCTTTTTTCCCCGCCATTGGGCACAATACCTTTTATGAAGGGAAATTTTCTTTATGTAAGATTTCCTCTGCAACACAAGTCCAGCTAGCTATCCATACTTTCTACTGTAAACTGCAGTTGCCAGTTTGTATAAGAGCTTGTTTATTTTACTTTTGATATGTTCCTCTTTTTTTTAACAAGTCAAACCAACCCTAATAAAGTAGACAGATATTTCTAATTTTTGGATTTCTGTGTGGTGTTGGACTTGCCACTTGCAGCAGTACAGGGAAAGGGGGGGGGGGGGTATATATGTTAATGGTTGAGGAAAATGCCTTTGGATTATATAAATGCATTCTGCTGATATCACTCTGTTTATTTTCACGCACCCTCTAATACTGAAAATACTGTCAGGCATTTGCATTTATTGAGTTAATCATTTATACTACCCCTGAATTTCTCACATCCTCTTAGACCTGCATTTCCTTCCGGTTCTGGGGCGGCATGGGTGGTGCTAACCTTTTGTTGGAGCAAACTGTACAAAATGTAATTTGATTTAATTTATGCTATTTCATTTATACTAGAAATGTTTTCTTTGTAAACTGAAAAATGAATAACACCTCGAATAAAACATGTCCCCTTTTCCTTTTGCTGTATTTGTATCTAGTGGTTATGTCCAAGAGTATTAGCATGGTAAAGGCCCAGTATTACTTTTAGAGGTGCAGTGATCCAGTATTTGGATCGGTATCAGCGCTGATCCATACCTTTTAGATGGATTTGGTGTCGCCCATATGTGACTGACCCGTGTCCGGTACGTACTTGGTTTTCAGTTTGTAAAAAGAGCGAGTGCAGTGGCATCATGCACATTCAGTAGGATGAGCATAAGGACATCAGACAGGAGAGCGATGGTTTGGAAGTGTTTTACACTTTTAACAGCAACAGTAGCACTGCGATTTGCAATCTTTGTAAAAACAAAGTTTTGAGAGGAGGAAGTATTTAGTAGAAAATCCCACTAAAAGTGCCGTTTCATTTGCCGCCGACACAATTCTTCAGTCTGCTTGGCACTTCAGTACAATGCAATATTGTGCATAAAATATAGCTTATTGTTTTTTCATTGTTGCATCTCCATGGCTAGTTTTTGGAAGTTTATCATAAGATTCCATGAATCTATATTTGTAATTAAGAGATTTATATATTTTTTCCAGTTATGTTTTATATGCACGCAGCATTAACCTTGGGTAGCTAGGCAGAAGCAGACAGATTACCGCAAGGCAAAGTAGCCTTATACTAGTAGTCCACTTAGTGTTCATTTTGGGTCTTTTTATACATGGCAACATGTGGAAAATATCAAAACTACACTTCCCCCCTCCCCCCCAAAGTAAAGGAAGAAACGTAGTTTTGATTTTTTCCGTATGTTGCCATGTACTCTCACCTAAAGTATTATTAGGAACACCTATTCCATTTCTCATTAATACAATTATCTAATCAACCAATCACATGGCAGTTGCTTCATTGCATTTAGGGGTGTGGTCCTGGTCAAGACAATCTCCTGAACTCCAAACTGAA
>JABFEA020000044.1:16407201-16419278 GCA_019775915.2 Cyphomyrus plagiostoma
ACTACCACGACAGTCACACGTTGACTACTGAGCGTGCTAAATTCCCCGCAGCACTGATTGGCCAAGCAGTGTAGCATCTGCAGCCAGTGATGGCCAAGCGGGGCGTGGCATCACGAATTCGGGTGTGTCCAGACTTCCGCGGCGGAGGCCCTGCAGAACCCCTGAGACCGACTCACCGAACCCCTAGGGTTCCATTGAACCCAGGTTAAGAACCACTGCTCTAGAGAGATAGTCAGTATCCACCTTGGCACAGAACATCAGGTGACTGTTAGTATTTGCATTGATCTTTTTGTAGGAACCCTAGGAAAGGCCATCTTACCTCTCCCACAAACGGTGCCAAACATAGGAGCAGAGATGACACACAGATACCAAGACAGGTGGGCAGAGGTTTTGCCGCTGGGACATCTCACGAAAATGCTGGAGACTATCCTATTAATCTGAAAACAACAATTGAAAGATGCTAAATGTATCATTTATATCCAGACAGGCATGGCAGTGGGCTGTGGCAAAGGGGACCATTTCAATCCTAGTTGTCCCAGCACCTCCAGTGTGCTACTAACCCTCTTGACACAGTTAAGGATCACAGAAGCAGGACCGCCCCCCCCAAACAGATGGTTCAGGCAGTTCCTGAGCTGTGGCAGCAGAGCAATATGGACCTGGCCGCTGAGCAGCGGCACTGGGTAAGTGTGTTGTTGGATAGGCACATGGACATCTTTCCAACCTTACTACTTCAAAATTGGACTGACGTCTGGGATGCCTAGCCTATCTGTCTGTGACCTCACCAGTTAGCCACTGCTAAACATAAGAGAGCAGAAAATGGAAAAGGAGATGGCAGCGGTGGGAGTCATCAAGACTTCCAAAAATCCGTGGGTTGTGCCTGAAGTCCTGGATAAGAAGGATGGGTCATGGGGCGAGTATGTGGACTACCAGTCTCTCGACACTTTGACCTTAGAACGACTCCAACATACGCTGATGACACCCTGGACCTCATTGCTGTCTTGGCGTGGTTAACCTCCCTAGACCTCTTAAGTGGCTACCGGCATGTCGAAATGGCCCCAGATGCTTGACCCAAGAATGTTTTCACCAACAATTAGGGGCTGTGGCGTTTCCGGCTAATGCTATTCCGCCTTTGCGATGTACCTGCCGCCTTTGCGAGGCAAATGGAGCAGATCTTGGCCCACATCCCAGGCATCATCTATCTGGATCTCCTGCTCACCGACGGTTCCAACTTAAATGGAACATCATCTTTGGGAGGGTCGTTCCTCACTACCACAGCAAATTGTCACTGATCTCCACAGCTTCCTGGTTTTTGCCTTATACTACTGCCAGTTTGTACTTGATCCCACCAGCATCACCAAATTACTCCACCAGTGCACAGAAAATGGGAGGCCCTTTGAATAACTGGGAAATGGGCCACTGTCTTTGACAACCTCTGGACTACGCTCATGGACACTCCAGTGCCGGTGAACCCTGTTGTCCCAGGCTAGGCCTCAGGAGGATAAGGTGGTGGCCTACTTCAAACAAATGCTGAGCTGCCCCAAATAGATCTATTGTGTCACTCGCTGCAAACTAGCTATCAGTCCACCTTCAACTAGGCAGGCTCCATGGCAATGCTAACAGTCTCTCTCATCGCCCCTTAGCAGTTGCCTGTGGAACATGTGAGTGTCCAGCGCTGGCCTGCATCAGGGGTTGGCTGGAGGCAGGGATGCAGCCAGTGGGGAGGGAGATCTCTGCTCTTGATTCAGAGATCTATTCACAATAAGAGAACCTCAAGGAGCATAACAGGCTGCTGCACCAGTGCTGGCGGTTCCTGAATGGAGAGGGACACCCACTCTAGCTGCCTTAAAGCCTCCATCCCACAGTCCTGAGGGTGGTGCATGGAACCTATTTGTTCCAATGGGCTATTTTGCCAAGTGGATCGAGGTGTATGTGGTTCGCAAAGTGACCATGGCCAATCACCTGCCTAATGGTGTGGGCATTCCTGGCAGCAGTGCTGGAAAGAACATTGGCCTCACTCATGTTCAGGAGGGAGCTGTGCATGTCAGAAAACTAGAAGTTTAGGCTACCCCAGAACTAGAGATACCAAGGGAGCCAGGTATGTAAAACCATTCAGTCACCAAAGCTGGACAGTTCCTGGAGGGAACCGAGGCAAGTACTTCAGTGGCTGTCCAACGTCGTATTCCACCAGCAAATGCCTGAGCAATGAAAGGCTGTGGTCCAACACAGAGTACTTGCCACCATACCGACCTCTGGTCCTTGCTGCATTTTCAGGACTTTGATGTGGACTTGGCAGATGTCAGGGATGGCTGACTCCTCAGGTGCAGGGCAGTGATGCCATGTGTCTGGGGTGTAAGGAATTTATTTGGATTATCAGCATGATTCACAGTGTGCCAATCTTGTAAATAGTTGCAAGTATTTATGTCTATGTGTTGCAATAATTACCTGTCTCCATCTCAAAGCGATATTTTTAGTTTCAAAAATATAGCCCGTAACATTATTTGTATCTCAGTATCTCCTGACTACTCTGCCATGCACATTTCAAAGAGGGTAAAGATATGGGTTTGCAGTTACACTGACCCTCTGGGCGTCATGGTCCAAGTGCCGGCAGTGCATTCATTTGGCCATTTCTTCCAAAACAGAACAGAAGTCAATCTATCTTACAACTACTAATTAAACACAGGTTCCCCAGATCTTAAACAGAGAGGTACACTGAAAATCTATTAAGGAAATAAGTGTGGTAGGAAGTCAGCAGAATCACACCCATAGCTAGAATTATCCTGAACTTGGAAAAGAAGACAGATTAGCTGTGTTGTTTTCTGGATCATCAATAGGGACTTGGCTCAGTAGGTTGTGCTGAAGGCACATGCCTCCAGGTTTGGCTTTCGAATTGTGCTGTTTGCATGTTCTCCCAGTGCTGTACCGGTCTCCTCTGGGTACCAGTCCAACAACAAATTGTTAGACTGATTGGCATCCCAGAATTGTCTGCGGTGTGTGTATATGGGCTGGCATCATATCGAGAGTGCTCTGTATTGTCTGGAATAGATTTCAGGTGACCCTGATTAGGATAAACAGAATATGGATTAATTAGGACTCACTATTTGGTTTCACTTTTGCCATTTTTTAAAAATATTGTTTTTATTTAAATAATGAAAACACCAATAAGCAAAATGTTATCTCCATCTGAGATGAGCAAGGGAAAGTCATACGATATCGTGGGGAAGGGGATTTTCCTTACAGTCACAGTGACTGTACAGGATTAGGATTATGGATAAATTATTCAACAATTTTAGTCTGTTTTGTTAATTCGGTGTTATCTCTGGTCTTGTCCGTTGCTGAATAGAAATGTTTGATTTGTAATCTTGCTCTCAAATGCTGGCTGTGTTAAGCAATTGCAGCCAATTGCAAATCAAAGCCACATAATTTCGAAACTTGTATGGGTTATTTCTCCAAGACACTTATGTCAAGAAAGTCTGTGTCACGACAGGATTCTCAGACAGGGTTCTAAGGTCTTTTTTTGGGGCAATCCAAAGCGAAGTCCAGATAACAAGCAGGGTCAAAGCCAGGGCCTGTCCAGTCCGAAACGCCAAAGCCAAGGGGATATCTGTAATCGTAGTCGGGTCGGATGCCGTGAGATCGTAGAACCAGGAAGTCTGTCCGAAGACGTACACGGGAGACACCGGGAGAGGACACGGGGGGAGATCAGGGCTGGATCGGATGGGAGAAGGATGGATCGGGAGGAGCAGGAAGGGGGAGCAGGGAGAGTCGGGCGGATCAGAGCTGAAACAAAGACAAGGGAGAAAGTTGCTCGGAAGTTGCATGTCAACAATACCTGGCACCGAATGCGGTCGTGCGGGGTTTAAATAATAAAGGTAGGCGTGGCGTAGCGGACGGGGGCGTGGTCACTCGTGGTCGCTGGTGTGACAGTGTGTAGCTGTGAGCTTTTTTTGACCTAAGCAGATCCTCCCAACAAGTTTGAGGTTTAAGTGTACTTAGGTGATTTGTGCATCTTCTAGGCATGTCACTTGTAAATGACCTTCAAGTGCATTCTGCCACAGACTTAAGTGCACTTCAATATATTTTTCACCTCCACATGGCCAAATGCAATTTTGCAGTTGTTACGTGCTGTAAGGGAATCCGGTGTTGTGTCTGTGTGTGGCCCGCTTCTCCCTTCAGCCAGCTGCCTCTTCAGCTCCACCCTGCACGCCAGCGTCCAGATTCCGGCCACGTCTTCTTCCATCCTCTACACGGCTCTCCTGACTTCCGGTCCCTGAGGAGAAAAGGCTGCTGTTCATCACCTCTGCAGCTCTGCTTGTTACTTCGATTATTGTTGATTTCCTTAATTGGTTTTGATTATTGTGTATGACGCTTTTTGGTAATTGGTTTTCTTATTTTCGCCTTGCCCCTTCCTGTACTTTCGCCTTGGTTTGTTTGCTTTTGTTTACAGGTCTGAGAAAACTGAACATCTAACAAAACAAAACTTTACAACATATATTATACAATTAGAAACAAGTCTGGGGACAGACGGAAAGGGCTGCAGTGACAAAGACAATTAAAAATAATCCATACTCGTCTTGACCTACTACAACTAATGGGCACAGAATGCATCGCACGGTTTCACATAAACCGTAAAACTGTCATGTTTCTGTGCCAACTCCAGGCCGAACGACTGTCCAGCAACAACAATAATCTTTGTCGGTACTTCTCAAAGTCACAAGTGCTTTGTCCATCCTTGCAACCAGATAATTCCAGAGGGTGGCTAGTGATGTAGTAGTCATTTCACAGTCATCTGTGTCAAGGTCTTTGACACGGGAGTCCAGGAATACAGGGTAAACTCGGGGTTTTACAGGGATGATACGATTGAGAGCACAGAGAACCATCAACGTTCACAAGACTTTAATGACAAGACTGGGGAAGCACTAAAATACACAGACTGGACTGGACGAGACTAGGAACAGCTGATCACACGAGGATTCCACACGAGGTTAACGAGGGGGGTGTGGCACACAATTATTGCCACCTTCATCCAATTCCCTGACTCCGTGATGACAGTGGAGGAGGATAAAGGGAAGACTTTACAGGATGGTTGGCTTCCCTAATGTCGTGGGAGTCAGCCTGTGCCATCAGCCCCCCTCTGCAACTGCACATATGTACAAAAACCAGAAAAGGCAGCACACTACAAATGTCCAAGTCGTTTGTGATGTCTGCTACCGAATGCTGTCCGTTTGCAGAAAATTCCTGGGCCCTGCTCGTGATTTATTTATACTGCACAATTCATTCATGCTGCACAAAGCCTTAGCCTTAGAATGGCAGAACTACCTGACTTGGACAGTTGGCTGATTGGTAATAAGAATTCTCATATTGTATGTCCTGTAAGTCGGTTCAGATTCCTTCAAGCGTCTAGTGGCTGCACACTTATGTCACCAGAAAAAGTCAGCAGAATGACATTTGTCTGTTGCATGCTGCACAATCTGGCGATAGACAGGAGATGTGCCATCTCAGATATGAATGTGGAGGATGAAGATGATGATTTGCTGGCTAAGAATAATGAGCCAATAGCGGGGGCAGAAGAATAACAGCAAGTGATTGTCGATCAGCCGTTCCGTTCCACTCAACACTAGTATGGACACACTAAAAGTATAAAAGGGGACAAAGACACAGTGGACCAAAAGTGCAATCAGACATTTGGTGACACCTGCCCAGTTGTGGTACAGTGTCCATGGGTTCCTCATTATAGGGAGAAGGGTGCAGGTGCATGGGGGTGCATGATGTCCACCAGTTCCCGTACCATGGCATCAGTGGAAGTTAACGTCGGCTCAACACTAGCTAGCATGTGGCTGAGAAACTGGCAAATCTATTGGTCCTTTTCTCTCTGCTCTGCCATTTTCTCCTCTTCGATGTGGATGAGGCCATGGTATTCTGCTACTGGGTCATCGCTGTGTTGTGCAGCGCCAGTATCTTCAAATTCTGCTGCTTCCCCAGATGCCATGGTCTCCCGACACAGGTCAATTGGTTCCTATGGCTCTGCAGATGGAAGACTGGTGGTGCGTGTCTGTGGAGGCCACATACCTGGTCCTGCCGCTGTTGAGAATAATGGAAAAGTCACGCCGATGCAAGTGCTGTTTGTTAGCTTTGTAAGTGTTTAGTTGCAGCTTCAGACCTTCCAGCTGAAGTCAACTAATACCTAATGACTAACACCTTCATTGCTGTGTTCATCATTGAATTAACAGCCAGAAAGTCACTTAAATGGACACTGAATTGTGTTACCTGGTGTTACCTTCATTGGAATTGTGTTACCTACATCAGTGGTGGAGAGAGGAGCCCTCACTTCCTGCTTCAGGAGTGTCATATGCAGTGGTGAGGAAGGCAGCACTTTACCAACAGTGAAGGTATAAGAAATAAACATATATATTTTATCTAGTGTTATTTATCTAGTGTATTTTATCTAGTGTATAGCTGAAATGTTGCCTATTTGGGGAAAACGGTTGAGCTATATATGACACAATTTTAACATATCTAATAAGGTATGGCAATTGCTCTGCGTAAAATTCACACACTGTATTTCACAATAACATTTTGTTTTTTGTTGGAGGATTGTTATACTTGTGAGAATGACTAAATGTGAGCATAATAGCGTACTGCCATGCTTTCATTTTCAAATTAAAATGGTTTCTGCGGATTTCAGTTAGGCTTACAAAGTAAACGAAATAAGCCATGTTCCACTTTGCTTGTTGCCAGTATCATCGAGGGTGTATCCCCCTTTTCTTGCTTGATGAATTAATCATACTTCACAGCCGCGGCTTATTTTTCAGGTTAAGTGCGTTGGATGTTTCCGTGCTGCTTAGGGTACAATATGCTTAACCTAAAAGCAAATAACTTATTAAGCACTTTTTGACTTAAGCACTTGATGGGAGAATCAACCCCATAATGAATAGTATAGCAATATTTATTTTTTAGATTTCAAGCAAGTCATCAGTGATGCAGACAAACCTAGTGACTCACATAATCAGGGCATGTCTATCCGTGAATAATACCCTGTGCATGAGAGTTTGACATTTTACTTTCTCTTTTCTCTAATTTATGTATTAGCTTATTGTGGGAAATTTTAACAGAATGTACTTCACAAAACGTAAAATGAAATTTATAAATGTATTGCCTCTACCCAACAGTGAATATATATCAATTATAAACTTCACCAAATGTATTATTAATATTTTCCAAATGAGGAACACCATTCAGGTAACTGAATATTTTTATTACTTCTGTCATTACATGTCTATTTATGCGTGGACGGTCAAATCTTCCACTACCAACTAAACTGGAAAACCATAAAAGTTGTTTCAAAGGATTCCATCTGATCTCCATTTAGAAGACAAGCCAGCAGGTGAATTTTAGACAAGTTTAATTGTCTCATGTAAACTGTCAGATAAGCCACGTCCAGACATGTTGAATAAGGGTTAGTCTGCAAAAGCTTGTCCAGACTTCTACCTTCCACACCTGCAGCAAAACAATGATAACGTCATCCTCAGGAGATATTCAGCTTGCCCCAATTCCAATTTTGACTAACTGGTATTTCTCCATCTTCATTATCAATATCATATGCCTTAAGAACATAAGATACAGTGGTACCTTGCTTCTCGAAATTAATTTGTTCTGGACTCTGGTTCGAATTCTAAAAAGTTTGAGTTCTGATGGAATTTTTCCCATAAGCAATAATGGAAAACCAATTAATTGGTTCCTGGCCCCCCAAAATTACACCTAAATAAGTTTTTTTTATCATTTAAACACAAAATGAATAGGATAAAACAAGAAGAGCATTTTCTTTTTATTGGCTTCCAAAACGACAAAGACATTAACATTACCCCTGTCCTGCCCTGATTGTCCACTCCTTCTGTGTGCCACGTCCCCTCGTTAACCTCATGTGATCAGTTGTTTCTGGTTGTTGTCATTATTTTCCTCTGTATTAAGTCCGCGTTTCATTTTGGTTCGTATGGAGCCCCCGAAGTCCCATAGAGTGATTTTTTTTATCTTATGTGCACAAGATACATAACTTGTGCATGCAAGATATAGTGCCAGTTCGTATGAATAGTCGCGACAGAGGTGAAGCGACATGAATTAACAATACTTGTTTTCAGTCCCTATCGGTAATATAATAATACACTATGATAAACAGGTACAGTAAATACATCATTACTGACACCTGTTTATTGTATTTATTGAACCTGTTTATACCTGTTTTACTATGATTACCGACAGTGAAAGAAAAAAGAATTGTCCATGGCGCTTCATCTCTGTCGCGACCATTCACACGGACTGTGTAACTCAGCCTTAATGCATTTACTCCTTCAAGTAATATTGATTGCAAAACTACTGTATCTTATTATATTGTACGCTGATGCCAGCAATCTATTTTTTAGGAGAACAATCGAGTAACATCAAACACACAGCAATTTGTCTATCTAATTATGTCAATGAAATAATTTTTGAGAAATCAGTAAACTCTTGAAAATTGCAAATGCAGCTTAACCTAGAGGTCTAGGAAACGTAGTATGGCAGCTATTTGCAGCTAACCTGTTCCTTACAAATATTAACTTGTGCGCCCAAGATACGTAACTTGTGCACACAAGATAAAAATAAATCACTCTATGGGACTTTGGGGGCTCCGTAGGTTCCCCAGTCCGGTTATTGGGTGCGTTCGACTTGCTTACAGCGCTGGCTTAAAGCAACACATTCTGATACTGACGCAATGCATTACGGTTAGATGCATTGCCACCTCTCAGCCGGTTGCACAAACTGGAACCGCTTCCGTGACGACACACCTTTGCCTTTATTGGCTGAAGAGTTTAGTTACACACATTAATTTTCTGGTTTTTATAGTAAAATCTTTAGTGTGGTGATGGTCAGACTGAGGCATTGCGGGAGCAGAGAGACATGGAGACTTGCTTGACGGGGAAATCATGCTCTTTATTAACAGTCCTTAACCCTTGTAGCTTTTTGTTGTTAATGTTAATGGTTGTGTTCCCTATTGTTGTGCATGTGTTTGATCGGGTCTGATCCTCTCGTGTATTTAGCGTGTGTAAATCTTCCACCGTGTGCATCTTGCAGTTCGGCATCTGTCAGCCTTGTGTTTCCCGTCTGTGTTTTTTGGTTCGGTGCTCGTTGGATGCCTGTTGTGGTCCCTCTATTTACAATTGCACTGGGGCATGCTGGGACATGTGGGGCATGCTGGGACATGTGGGGCATGCTGGGATATGTGGGGGCATGCTGGGATATGTGGGGCATGCACCAGGCCGGTGCTACACTAGTATAAATAACCAAATTGCGAACCAAATTGAATTAAATGATTTGGAGGGGTGTCCCAATACTTCTGGCAATATAGTGTATACACATTATTGAGGATGGACTCCTGCATTACATTCCTACATATACATTTTGTTATGTTACTTCTTTCCTGTTTAACACATTTATTCCACAGTACTGGGTGTATTTTCTTACTATATTGCACAAAAGAGTGTCCCAAAAGCATTTTGGCCTATTTGTCAACATGTTTATTTGTCAGTTACTATTAAGGTGTTTTTTTTTATTATTTAAACCACTGATCTACATTTAGTCTACTGTGATATGTGCGTCTGTAATATGGAGTACATTTCACAAAAAGAAAAAGGTACAAAAACAATGTTCTTTTTCAAAAAGAACAAGCAGTGGTTCAAATTTGTGTAGTTCTTGAGTGTAACATATCTTATAAGTGCAAAGCTTAAACCTGAACAACTTTTCCTTTTTAAGGGAAAGTATGTTTTCACTACTTATTTTCTGAACTATGTAAAGGACAAAGTGGATGTCATTACAGTCAATTGATTAAATCCTACACTTCAAGTAAAAGACAACCTGTGAAGATGTACAGTATACTTCTAAGGATATCAGAAGCACCATTTCAGTCATTTTAAATTTCATAAAACGAGGTGTAACATAGCTGACATTGAAAGTCTTTTGCGTAGTTTGTCTGTGCTTTTTTGATTATTGAGCAAATACTTCTTTTCCAATTTATCTGTGTAATTCTGAGTTTTCTCTCCTGGGCTGGGTTTCCCAAAAGCATCAATCCCTAAGTAGTTCATAAAATCCCTCTTACGAATCATCTTAGATTTTCGGAGTGTTTCACAAAAGCATCGGAATTTTAAGTAGTACTTGAAAACACTAAATAAATGTACGTGTGCTCCAGAAGAGTCATACATGGCTAAGTGTGACTTAAAGCGAATGCCTCAGTGGAGTCACTACCTGGAAGTTAAGTCACATTACACTGTGGTAGACTTAATACATGTTTTTTTTATTATTATGTTGTGCAATTATTTTCTTGGTGTAGGGACATAAAAATAGTAGGTGAGGGTTATAAAAAAAATTACTAGAGGGCCCGTAAAAAATGTAGCAGAAAGACAGAAAAAAATAGATTATAGATAAATGTAAACTCTGGACATGCTATATTTTTTATAGTTGAGGAAATACAATACTGATGAAGGAACAAAGTACCAGTGATAGTGCAAAGGTTATTTTATTTTAACCCCGTAAAATACTTTACGGCTTTAGATGTTTGGTATGGTGTCTCAGTAAGTAGCACTGTTGCCTCTTTCTTTCAGGATTAAAGTTTCTATCCTCTGTGTTTGTGTATATGTCTGCAGTGAATCTGCACGTTCTCCCTGTGCTTTGGGCTTTAGGTTAACTGGTGTCTTTAAATCAGTCGTAGTATGTGCTCTGTGAGGAATGTAGTATCCCATTTCAGCCTGTGCTGCCAACAAAACAGTTTGTAATATTTGTTTTAAAATGTAATTAAGCTTTTCAGTGCCAACAAAATGCATTATTAGCATTTTAGTACAGAAATCATTTTAATAGCCTCCCATTTAATTGTTAGAAGTATTCTGCCCAATGCCAGTCACACCTATTTTTGATTATGACGTCATTCTTTATAGTATGACTTTTTTTTTTAAATAAAGACTCATGCAAACACTAAGATGACTTCAGTCCAACGACTGACTTTCTCATATTAACATAAATCCTGCTATATCACAAAATACACCCCATTTCATATTGTTATATTGATGGTTTTTTACATGAAGGCGTGGGTTGGTGGTATGAATTGCTCGCGTGCATGCGGTCATGTCAAGTTTCTGTAAATATACATATTTTTTCCCCATCGTGTTTTGTTTGATCCAGGATTTTGTGTTAAATTCTGCTTGCACATTTCAGACGTCTTTTTGTGTGTGCACAACTTTGATAAATGATGGGCTGGACTGTATTACTATGGATTTGCCCTGGGTGAAAGGCACCAGGCAGGTGTGGGACATCAGATAGACCTGGTAGACCCACACATATTCTGAGGGTGTGGAGGGGGCGTCTGACAGATGCCCCTGTCTTGGAGATCAATTCAAACCTACGGCAGAATTTATCTTACATTTTTAAGGGGAGCCGGAGACTTAGCCTTGGTCTGTTCTCCTATTGCTGAGCTGGCAGTGCAGAGATGTGACCTAAAGGTCACCAGTGGCAGCCCCCGAACCTGGTGGTGGATACCAGTGGTAATAGGAGCCCACAGTCTGAAGAAGGAGATAATCCTACCCTGAATAGCTTGTGGGACCATGGAGGCAGCTGACAGGTACCAGCAGGCCAAGGGGAGTGTAAAAGTGAGCAGTTGCGAAAGCAAAAAAGTCAGTGTGGTAAGAGATTGGTAAGGCCACAGAGAATGATTTTTGGTCAGCCATGAAGAGATTCTGCAAAAAAAAGCTGAGGTCAAAAAAACTCATCAGTGGTAAGGCTCTAGGGGTAGAGGAGATTCACTCTTCATGTTGTTGGGCTGTCTTAGCTGACACTCCTCATCAGCACTGTGTGGACATTGGGGACAGTGCCCTTGGATTGGCTGGGGTGGTGATCCCAGTCCTTAAGAAAGGGGACTGAAGGGTGCCTTCCAACTTCAGGGAGATCACGCTCCTCAGCCTGAAAAGGATACTGTAGAAGAGGGTCTGTCCGTTAGTCAAATCTAGGATACATGTGGAGAAACTCATATTTTGATGACTCCTGGTCATGGAACTCTTGCAAGA
>JABFEA020000044.1:16446284-16457837 GCA_019775915.2 Cyphomyrus plagiostoma
GTTTGGAGTAGCATAAATTGCTGTTCTTTTCTGTAATGCTAATATTTCTTTCCAGTTTGTGGGACACTAACATTCTGCACTGTTCAATTTTATTGACAGCATTATATGTCAACAGTTCACTGAAATGCCCTCTTGTGGTAATGTCCATCTATCCATCCATTTTCCAATCCGCTTATCCTACTGGGTCACGGGGGATCCGGAGCCTATCCCGGAAGCAACGGACACGAGGCAGGGAACAACCCTGGACAGGGGGCCAGCCTGTGGTAATGTTATTTTTTACAAATAAATGTCATTTTGAACAGTGAGTGTTTCCTTCTGGCATAAACTGCATAGAAAAACTGGAGATTGTCAGGTAAAATAGTTAAGAATGGCAATGACTGGCAAACAGAAGAGCGTCTAAGTATATGTCCAGTCCAAAATATGTGCTTGACTGTACAGGGTCAGTGTGCTGTCTTAAGGTTTGTTCAAATGTGTGGAGATAAGGCAAAGGAGGCTCCGGAACCTCTACAGCACGATCCAGGTCATGGTGGGGAACAGGTCCGTCCCAGTCTATTCCGTAATCTGTGAAGTCAGACTTGGGGGAAAAAAAAAAAAAAACTTAAAAAATAATTCAATTGTTGAGCCAACTAGGGAATTGTAACATCAATTGATCTAATTACCAGTCCATGGCCTGTCCTCAGATAATAATCAATTATAGGTGTGCATACCATTTTAAAGTATGTTTTAAAAATGTTACATAAATACTGTCTGTTTATGGGGAAGAATTAATTCAAAATCTCTTACCATATTTGTATGCCATGGTTCAGATGAAATGTGGTCTTCACTGGAGTTTTGCAGTTGTCCTCAGAAAGGTTCCCACAGAATGTACAAGCCTCAAGGCCTCTCTAATTCTTTGTTGCTGCGCTCTGAAGATAAAAGTACAGTTGTAAATTAAGAACAAAAACCACAATTATTCTGTCAGCAATTTAAATGGTAGATCTCTCACAAAACGATTCATTAAAGTAACACAGAAGTGCATTTTCAAGATAAGAAATGTACTTTTGATCAGGCTTTTCCTACTCAAAAGGACATCTGTCCATATCTAAAAAATGCATCATTTTCACAATACACACCTGCAAACACCATCAAAGGCTGAAATACAATAGTAAGATTTTTTTACTGTCTAGACTCACAAACCCCTTAACGTACCTCACACCCACACTGCGAAGAATCCCAGTCACTTTTTTGCATCCAGATTATGGAAATTGAGTTATGAAGTCTGATATAATTTTTTGCAGATCATCTTGAGATATCTGACTGTAGGTGCTATAGATGGATAAATCATATTCAGACATTCGTCTTCTGACTGTTTTTGAAGTTACACCCAACATGTTTGACATTTGTGGAATTGTAAAATTGAACTGCAACTTCCAACTGCAAGTGCATAATATTAATTTTGTGTCGGCCTCTGTTATCAGTGGAAACTGTTCCTGCCTCAAAGCCATTGATGGTACAGTTTGGCTGTGCGCTCAAAATATTTAAAACTTTGCCCAAGTTGTCAAGCACTTGCTCTGGCTCTTCTAACTCAATATTCTGAAAGCATCTGATCAGACAGTTCTGCATTTGCTCCAGCCTGAATAAAATGTAGTCATAATCAGAATGTTGAAAAGTTGGGTTGAGGAGGTGTAGGGCTACATTCTCTAAAGTATCCGCAGCACTCTGAAGAAACGCTGGTGGTATACCAAGGAATCTACAACAGAAAAGATAAATACAGTGGTACCTCAGTTCTCTAACTCATTAGAACTCAAATTTCGTAAAAATAGGACCAACCTGTTCAGAAAAAAAATGACCTAGAACTCGATCTGAATCTCAGAAGTCAAACCGTGAACGGGGTCACGCTGCATGTCTCTCAGCTTAAATAAAGGGTAATACTTCAGTCCTAGCCTGGCATTCGCTGTGATAGCATCGTGCACCTTTACACTAGCTGAATACATATATTTAAAAAGTAAAAATACATTTAGACAATGATGGACAGTAACAGTAATTATTATAATAAAATACATTTAAAAATAAAGATTTCTTATTAATTATTTTAATATTAATAATAAACCATTAATACATTTAATTATAATAATATTGTTGTACCGAGCCGGAACAGAGCAGAGACAAAAGCGCAGACGTCAGGGTATCGGGGAATATGGGGTAATTATTTACAAGTAAGTATTGACAATACAATGACTGGACTGGGGAAACAAACTGAAATGGGGGATTAATACAGAGGACTAATGACAACAACCAGAAACAGTTGAGGGGGCGTGGCACACAGAAGGTACGGATGATCGGGGCAGGACACATTGTGCGGATACATTTGTATTCTTACTTTAAAATGACTGTTTTGATGAATGTGCTTAGATGTGTTCAGTACAATATATGCTTTTCTTTTTTGTCCGGTTCATTTTGTGTTTAAATGCTTAAAAATTGGGGCACCCAATTAACCAATTGATTGGTTTTCCATTATTTTTTAAGGGGAAAATTCGATCAGAAGTTTTTATGATTGGATCCAGAGTTCTGACCGGATTAAGTTCGAGTTCTGAGGTACCACTGTATGAAATAGGCCTAATACGTACCACATGCAACTATAAAGATTTACTCAATGTAAAGCAAACTAGCTATTCTCTGCAAGGTACAAAGGATAAAGAACAATAAGAAGAATACAATGCATTACTTTGCATGCCTTTTATCAATTTCTTAAACTGAAAGCCGATGGAAAAAAATGTGCATTATACTCAAGCTAACATGACATAAATGTGTGACGTACATAAAAAGTTGTTTTTTAAAAAATAAACTAAATAAGTACCTATTGTTTCATTGATATGGGGTATATATTATTTTACACATAATCATGGGGAAGAAAAGGAGTCACGACTAGCAATTTTACCGTGCGTTCACTCCCTCCCCCATTGCGCCGTCTTTTTTTTTTTTTTTAACGGCACGCTGATGACGTTTTTTCGGCTTCATGCCGCAAGAGCATCTTCAGCAAGCGAGACCTAATGTAGTATCAGTGACTTCGTTCCGAATGTACTTTTTAAACTTCAGGAAAAGTAAATTCATGTCTCATGTTAATAATCAGCAAGAGCCACTTCATTTTGCATGCTTGTGTAATGATGGTTGAAACATGATGGTTTAAAACAGGAATGCAGACTGGGTGCAGAATTTAAATTTCCCTAAATTAGGCCTGCTTGCAATCTTAAATTAGCAATGGTTATTTTTTGTTTGTTTGAAAAATATAAATGTGCTCCACATAGGGATGCTCATATTGACCGTTTAACTGTTAACCAAAAGAATGAATGTTGACCGATTATTACTATCAGTTAAACGGTTTAAAATGTTTTTATATATTTTTAAAATTATTATTATTATTAGTAGTAGTAGTATAAAGTTTTGCGGCATAAATATGCTACACATACGCTATTTGTTAAAACGTGGGGCGTTATTATGTGCGACCACATGTGCCTTCAGACGTATTTTGCTGGGCAAGCAAAATGAAGCGAGCAAAAAGAAGTACTGTGTGGGACCATTTCGACAGAAAGGCCGATGAAGTGACTTGCAAAATATGCTACGCGATATTAAAAAAAACACCAGCAGTACAAGTATGATGCAATATCACTTGTGAAGCAAACATCCACAAGCATTGTGCAATGAAGGACAACAAACATTGCCCTCAATATTATCAGGGAGAAGATGTGATAACTCAGAGAATCTGCTCAATGATAGTTAAGGACATTATGCCCATCTGCTGAGCTATATTGAGCCTAATTACAATATCCTATGAAGACCTACTTTGAATTGAAGAATGTTTTCAGGAGAGGAAAAAAATCACTTGAAACATAACTCAGTTGCACAAAGTTTGTGGCCGTTACGACTGATTGCTGGACGGCACTTACAACTGAAAGCTATATAACAATAACTTGCCACTACATAGATAAGAAGTGGTAAGTTAATTCAACTGTCCCACTAACACAGAGTATGACAAGCAGACACACAGCTGAGAACCGCGCAGCTAAACTAGTTGATGTGGTGGAGACCTTGGGGTCTAAATGGGAAAGTGTCTGCATGTGTTCATGACAATGCATGCAACATCGCGCCTGCAAACTCTCCAGGACGGGTAAACTGGGACTCGGTTCCCTGTTTTGCTCATACACTGCAGCTCGCTGTAAATGACGGATTTAATGTGTTTGTGCATCGTGTTATTATTGCAGCTGGACGGCTTGTCAGCCACTTCAACCACAGTACACCTGCTTGCAAGGCACTGGAAGCTAATCAAGAACAAATGAAGCTTCTGAAACACCTGCTCATTCAATTGTGTAAAACACGATGGAACTTTGTGTGTGACATGTTCAGAAGACTTCTTGAACAAAGATGGGCTGTTACAGCTATTCTGCTTCACAGAACGGTAACAAAGCTGCAAGATGCCAAAACCCTGGAGATGTGAGACAAATACTGGCAGATAATGGCTGAGATTGTGCCAGTGCAGGAAACTTTAAAATGTGCAAACACCGTGATGTCAGCAGAAAAGAACGTGTCAATTTCCAACATTTACCCCATCGCATTCAGCCTCCTGAACACACACCTGATGAGAGCCGAGGAGGACAGCCACAGAGTAACAAGAGTTCAAGGTGAAGGTTCAGCAGTCCTTAAGTGACCGCATGGAGGTAGATGATGATAATTAATAAATAATAATAATAATAATAAAAATTAACTAATTATGAGGATATTGCTTGCCATAGGTTGAACCAGATGAGTTGATGGCCAAACCAGCGCTTATTGCCTCTGTCCTGGACCCTCGCCATAAACATCTCTGTTTTTTTGCACAAGTGGAGAAAGAAACCGCAAAAGCGAAACTTACTGAAATGTGCTCCACTTTGGAAATGGCCTCTATGGAAGGTGATGAGAAGGCCATGTCTGCTGCCCAAGCCAAAGATACAAAACCCAGCTAGAGCAATGCCATGATTTTTCCCCCTATGAGATGACTACACCACTCCTCAACAAGCCACTGATTATGGAGCAGAGGTGGACATTTATATGAGAGACAATCCGCCCTCTTTGGATATTAATCCTCTTTTTACCGAAAAAACTTAGTAGCCCATGTCTGAAAAAATTTGCCTATGCCTGATCTTCAAAGGGATATCAGCGTGTTTTCGTTTTGTAATCTTAATTTGTTATTTAAGTTAAAGATATTTAGTGCATGCCTATATATTTTATTCTTTTTATTTATATTAATTTGTCGGAAACACTGCAGTTTGCATGAAAATTTGACGATGTGTGAATTGTTGGAGTTGTACTCCGCCAGGTCCGTTGATGAGAAGAGATTCACAGTTGGGACAAGGAGTAGTTGCAAGCCACGGATTTATTCTGTAACAGGTTGCAAGCTGGGAGCGTCTGTCTGACATACATTCAGCATGTACAGGAAGAGGCTCAACCATATGTATCGGCTCTGTCCTTCTTATAGCCCTTTTGAGCATCTCCCCCCTCTCTCGGTACCTTCCATCTACGTGGCAACCACATGTTCGACATTTGCCCTAGTTAGTCAGTTAGTACTTGTCCTTGTGGAAGGCTAAATATAAGTAAGGGCTGCTTACGTTGTCTGTCTGCCCCCTCTATCGGTCTTGATTGGATCACCCACCCCTGCTGGCGCCAGTACGTTCTTGTTTCAAATTAGTTACAGCCTTATAGAATTATTCCCTCAGTACATTATGGATTGAGATTTAACAATAAAATAATGCGAGATTTATGAAGAATTATAGAGTGGGTGGCACTTGGCAGCTCTGCTGCCTCTAGGGATATGCGTTCCCACCCTTGCTTTTCGTTTGTGGAGTTAGCATGTTCTCCCTGTGTTGCACAGATTTTTTCTGCAGTCAAAGAAGATGAAGCTGGGTGAAGTCAGCCATAGATTCTGTACCCTGCAATGCACTGGTATAGTGCCAGAATTGTACTCCCAGCTTTTCTCTTGGTTATATGGAATAGGCTTCAGGTTCACTGTGGAGAGTGTGACAGATATAATTGCATGAGTTTCAGACTAAATTGAATTCAAATAAAACTAAAATTAATGGTAATAATGAATTAATAATTAATGTCTTTCATACTTGATTCTAAAATACATGACCTCTTTTCACTGATGGTAAATTTCTTTTTAGATCTAGTTGTAATTGGGTAGACTCAGCAAAGGAATTTTTTGGAACTTATTGTAAATGACCTTAATTCATATAAAAAACAAAGCCTGAGATAATAGCTAGTAGTGTGAAAGAGATGCCAGGCCCACTCACAGTCTTACGTATGAAATGATGCTTAAATGATCTTAAAATAAGATCAGTCCTGGTATGTAACAGCAGACAGGTCATTCTTTTAGAACCCCATGGAAAATAAGCTCAATAGATAGCTACACCAATGTACAATTCCTCCTTCGTGTCCTGGGAGGGAGTACAAGACAGACTGACATACTGGATGGCGCGGTCATTTCAAGCTATTGAAAATATCAGGGGCTAAGTCAAGTTTATTTGGGGCTTGACTTTTTTTTTTTTAAAGGAAGGTTAGCTTCGAAGCTAGACTCAAAATACTTGGGGCTACAGCCTGAAGTGATGGGACATGCCACACCACAGAATAGGTGGTGAGGCTAAAAGCTCTGTAACTGCAAAAGCTATGTTAAATGAAGAGCAATCAGAGACAGAATCGGCAGGCAAGATTGTGGTCGGGACAGGGGGCGTGAGGTCGAGAAAGCCAGGCAGGTCTGTCCAACAAAGAAGTCATGAGGCGGGGGTTTATACATGGTGGGGATCCGGGGAGTCAAGACAGGAACAGGAGCAGGAAGACAATGGGGAGGCAGGGCCAGGGCTGCACAGAGAACAAGAGAGAATCACCTCTTGTCAAGCCCTTTGCAGACCAAACGCGGCGCGCATTGCGCTGTGCTCTGAAAGCCATTATTTCTTATGGCTTGCGTGGCACAAGGACGGTTTCGCGCTGTGCCGAAGCAAAGTGCAAGCGCAGCGGCAGAGCGGTACTGCGCGCCGCTCGGGGAGCTTCTGCGAGCACCGTGGTCAAAGTTGAATTTTGTTGAACTTTGACCACTGCGCGCGATCAGTAGAAACAAGGTACTGAACCGGGCACAGTCTTTTAACATCAGAAAAGACTTGCTAGAAACTACCAATGGCAGTAATAGTTCCCAATACTAGGTACTTTAGGTATTTATATCTGTTTTTATCAGTTACATCGGTATGACTGACCGCCAGTGCAACAACAAAATGACAGGAGAGTGTTTTTAAACCCACGCCCACTTTTCCCGCTGAAGCCCCGCAGCGAGCGCGGCGCATGGAGCAGACACTGCTGTTGTTTTGACTGGATGCGCAAACCAAAGGGCTGTAAAGGGGGCAGCATATATCAGCCATCGGCTGACTCCTAAATATCGGCATTGGCTATTAAAAAACCCATATCAGTCGACCTCAAATACTAAGTGTGTTTACCGACCAAGGGTATATTCAGAGTCGGCCTGTGATTTTCATACCTAGCACCATACCATCGGCACTGGAGCTGGAAAATGGGACACAACATGACATTTACCTTATCTGAATTATCGCATTTCTCTGGTTCAATGGGCATTTTAATCTGTTATTTAAGACTATCTTTGTCATTGGGGTCCAGTATTCTCAGTCAGGCTATGGTTTTTTTGGTTGGATAACTGCGAAATACATGTGCATTCCTTTTCTGAATGACTTGACACAGTGCTATCTGACTGATGTCATTCGTTGGCTTGGCTCCTAAAGTCATAGTAAGATTTGTACATTACATATGCTTTCCAATCATATTGTTTGAAAATTATACAATCATTCTATCCTGCTGAAACAAATTGAATTTTAACCATGGAAGAGAGTGGGAGCAGTCAGCCCAGGCCATAGCCCCACCTGGGGTATACATACACAGTATTGTACTTATGGGGGTGTGTATCTGATCAACAAGAAAGTAAGGGTACCCTGGAAGAGCAGAAAATAAATGTCTGGTTCACTGTTAAGGCTCCGTACCCTAAAGGCTTTAGTGACTCCTGTTTGGCTTTAATTTTCAGGTCAATCACACTAGAAAGTAATGTCATGTGTACGGAAGAGGATTGGGGCCACCATGAAAATAATATTTGAATTCTGACTTTAATCTCAGAATTCTGACTTTAATAAAAAGTTCAGAAAAAAAGTCAGAATTCTGACATTAAAGTCAGAATTCTGGCATTAAAGTCAGAATTCAAATATTTTCATGGTGGCCTTAATCCTCATCCGTACATGTGACTGCTTTCTTAGCTAAACATGCCAAGATTAGTTTTCTTTTTAACTTAAGGACCTTTTTGTGGTTTGATTATTTTAGTGATTGTCCACTGACCTTCAATGAATGTACATTATCTTTTTTCTGAACTTGGCTTAGTCCTTTTGTTTTCCTAATATCATAATGGTAGCCACTGCCAAAATGGAGTCTACCATCCCAGCAGGGGGAGATATTGAACAGCAGGCCTGTTGTAGTTTGGCTACCACTTCAGCATAAGAGTTCATCCTCAAGTTTCTGAAGCTCTGAAGTTTAAACGCTGCCGCAGTATGAAGTCTTTAGGGGACACTTTACTTACAGTGCAGGTAAAGAGAGTGATAAACAACCTGAGGTATTTAATGAGAGAGGTTTGGCTGGAAAATAATCATGTCTGTATTATCAGAGAAGTAAGTTATTACATGAAGGCCTCACAGTTGCTGAATGTGAAGCAGAAGCATAGGAAAGCTTAGGGAAGAAGATGCATAAAATATTGAGGCTTTTATATCTATTCTGTACATCTAAGTCTGTAGATAACTAACAGTACAGTTGGAAACACAACACAGCAGCTGAAAGATATGTCATTCAGCCAGTGGCTCACCATAAACCCAGGCCATGGCATGGCCTCAGACAGAAGGCACATGGTGCTCATGGTGTAGCGGTTGAACAGTTTGAAGATGTACATCCCATCTTGTGGAGGAGACACAGGCACCAGCATGGCACATGAATATGTAGTAGAAAGTGGTCATAGACGCCTGTGACTAATGCTGGGGAATATTGTACTCTCTACTAGCAAGCATACCATTTCCTCCTCATAGACAGCAAGCTTTGATCTTCTTGTACAATTCCTTACAAGCTTGATTTATAGCATCAGCACCATGCTTATTATGCAATTCATGTTTCATACGCAGTTGAGAAAGAGACCAACACCTAAGTAAATTACAATTGCAATTCCCTGAGGCAAACCATGCCTTCCATATTTTCTTATAATTTGGTTTTTGCTCATGTGCTAAATGACTCATTTTCCTAAAGAGACTGAAAGCCAGACCTACAGACCTCTGCAGTGGCCAGCTGTAATCCACCCTCCCTTTTGGATTGATGCCCTGTATTTCCAGCTGTCACTAATCTTATTTGTAATGGCATATCTCAGATCTGTTTGGGTCACTCCAGAGGGATTGTTTTAGTGAGAACACATGTACATGCTTTATTCCAATAAACACCAGTAGACAGATAAGTGTTTGTTTTGTGGGAACCTCAAGCTGACACTTTGCATAGGTTCCAACTCAGGGTCTGTTTGTCGTGTCAGATCCAGTCCAGTCAGTGGAGTGATAGCTGATTCAACAACCTCAGAGATGGGCAGGTTCTGCTTATAAGACATGAAACACAACATGAAGAAGATGGCGAGGCTAGGAATAAAGGTGCACAGTGCGAGAGAAGCACAGTGCCAGAGAGTCCTTGGAAAAAAACATTCTGAAAATAATGGAACTGTAGATCTTGGATCATGCTACAGAGAGGAATGTAGAGTCACAATGTATGGGGCGTGGTTTTGTCGGTCAGGACATTGTGCTTATGATCAGAAAAATGCTGGGTCAAATCCCATGATAAGTCAAGTAATGTTATTTTTGAGCCCTTGAGAATTTTGCACAGTCTGGTGAAGTGAACAACTGAGCTGTGAACTGGACATCACCTGGTGGTGAGTTGGATCCGATCCCGGGGGAGGATGCCAGATAAACATGGTAGACCCAAACACATAGTAAAGGTGGGAGCATTTGACAAAGACCCCTGTCTAGAAGATATTAAACTCACACCTCTGGCAAACTCCTCTTGCATCCCAAGGAGACATAGAGCCTGAATGGGCCATGTTCCGACTCCATTGCTGAGGTAGCTGTGCAGAGCTGTGGCTGTAAGGTCGTTGGTGCCTGTTGTGGAGGCAATCGACGGACCCTGTGATGTTCCTCACAAGCTTTGAGTAGTTACTGAAAGAGTAAAATTGCGAATACAAGTGGCAGAAATGAGTTTCCTCCGCAAGGTGACTAGGCTCAGCCTTAGAGATAGGGTGAGGAGCTTGGACATTCGGGAATGGCTTAAAGTAGAGCCACTGCTCATCTGCAATGGTTCGGGCATCTATCTATGATGACAGCTCCCTGGGGAGGTGTTTCGAGCATGTCCCACTAGAAGGAGGCCCTGGGGCAGACTTCGAACACACTGGAGAGATTAAATCTCTCGGCTGGCCTGGGAACACCTTGGTATTACAGGTAGGTGCTGTGGTCCCTGTCTTTTGTTTGTTGGTGTGCCCCCTGGTATTCCTCCATTATTCCATTGCTTGGTGTTCGGTTCTGTGTTTCTGTCTTTGGAGTCTCTGTGTCTGTCCATGTTTCCTGTGGTTTGCTGCTTGTCGTCTGAGTTGTTCTTCTTATGTCTGTTCTGTGTGTATGTGCTGTTCCATGTATTTTGTTAATTGTTTTTTGGCTTGTGTTACCCCAGGTTTCTCCATGTCCCCGGTCTTACCCTTCGGTCCCCATTGGAGGGGGGGGGTCCTGCCCTGCCCTGATCGTCCACTCCTTCCATTTGCCATGTCCCCTTGTTAACCTCGTGGGGAATCCCCATGTTTACCAGCTGTTTCTTCTTGCTGTCATTAGTTCAATGTATTTAAGCCCATGTTAAGTTTGTTTCCCCAGTCCGGTCATTGAAGTCTAATTTTATGTTGCCATATATATTGCTAAACTTCCAAACTCTGGTGTAAATGGAATGCAGCATTAGTACCCACCCCCCATTCCTTGACATGTATACCCCAGGTAAAAATCTGAAATTATTTATGATGTACCTTCATAATGCAGTACTAAGCATCCTTAATGCTTACTGTATACCAACCATTATAATGCATTATGAAGGTATCAGTCATGCATTATGATGACTGCTTTAAGTAAAGTTTTACAGACCATTTTAATCAACCCCCTTTTACTGACTACTGGGAGAAACACAGGGAGAGCATGCAAGGCCAACACACAGAGCAGGGGTGGGATTTGTACAAATGACCCCGGAGGCTCAAGTACTACCAGCGTGCCTCCTGCAGAAGAATGTGATTTGTTGAACCCCATCAAGTTGTTCTGCCATGGCTATGTATGGTCAGATATGTACAATGGGAGACTCAAATGGGATATGTGTTCCACCTAGAATATTGTGTGCAGGTTTGGTCACCATACCTTAAGAAGGACATTGCTGCCTTAGAAAAGGTGCAACAGA
>JABFEA020000044.1:16479288-16490129 GCA_019775915.2 Cyphomyrus plagiostoma
AGGAATGGGCGAAACTGGCCAAGGATAGGTGTACCAAGCTTGTGGCATCATATTCAAAAAGACTTGAGGCTGTAATTACTGCCAAAGGTGCATCGACAAAGTATTGACCAAAGGCTGTGAATACTTATGTACATGTGATTTTGCAGCTTTTTTATTTTTAATAAATTTGCAAAAACCTCAAACTTTTTTCACATTGTCATTATGGTGTGTTGTGTGTAGAATTCTGAGGAAAATTCATTTCAACCATTTTGGAATAAGGCTGTAACATAGCAAAATGTGGAAAAAGTGATGCGCTGTGAGTACCTTCCGGATGCACTGTATGTCCTACAGGAAAATGCCCTGCAGTGCAGTCTGGCCTGGGAATGCTTTGGTCCTCCTGTGTGTGATTTATCATTGTGATATTTTAAATGGATGAAGTTACAACCAATATGAGACCAGTTTTATCTTTTATGTTGAAATTTAGAAACAGAAAATATCTGTAATATTTGGTTGCACATTCCCTGACAATGATTCTATTTGATTTATTTTTTATTTGGTGCCTTTCACAACAGTCTCCCCAAGGCGCTTTAAATGGGTGTGTTGTGATACATTCCTACATAATTTACACATAATTCAAAAACGGGGAGAAGGGAGGCCAAAGAAATTTTAAGAGATGCAGCAGACAACTGCAGTTGGAATACATCCTCTGGTCCCCTTTCTCAAAGACTGGGACCACCACCCCAGTCTGCCAATCAAAAGGGGTAAGTCCTCCCTCCCCCTGAGTCACCTGACAGTTTGCCAGAACCTTTTCGAGGCCGACCAAAAGTCCTTCTTCATAGCCTCACTAAACTCCTCTCACACCCAGATTTTTGCTTCAGCAACTGCTAAAGCCACATACTGTTTAGCCTGCCGGTACCTGTCAACTACTTCAGGAGTCCCCCAATCTAGCCAATCTTAAAAGGTGTCCCTCTTCAGCCTGTCAGCTCCCTTTACCATTGGTGCCTACCATCAGATTTAGAGATCGCTGCCGACAGCAACAACCTTACAGCTACAGCTCCACAATGACAATGGATTCATACACCAGGGTTGGATTTTGCAATCAACAATGGAGTCCCTCAACATAGCCTATTAAGACTCAATGTCCCCTGACTCCCTCAGGAGAGAAAGAAAGTTCTGCCCGGTGTGTTTGGGCACCTCCAGAAAAGATGCTCCCAGCATACCATCACTACATGTTTGGGTCTACCAGGTCTATCTGGCATCTTCCCCTGCCATCAGATCCAACTCACCACCAGGTGGTGATCAGTTCACAGCTCAGCTCCTCTCTTCACTTGCGTGTCCAAAACATATGGACACAGACCCGATGATACAATTACAAAATCGATCACTGAACAATAGCCTAAGGTGCTCTGGTGAACTTATGAAGACCGTTATGTTCAAACATGGTGTTCGCTATGGACAAACTGTGGATTGCAGGGAAGTCCAATAACTGATCAAGTCAAGTCAAGTCAAGTGGCGTTTATTGTCATTTCAACTAGGGATGGACCGATCCGATCCGTAGTATCGCTGTAAATCCGATATTGGCCAATATTACTCAATCGGATATCGTAAAAACAAACTAGGACTTTCCGATCCAATCCGATGGATCAGTGCATCATGTAAATGCATGGTTGTACTTATCTGAACAATATGTAGTAAAGACAACCGTATCATCTGAGCAGCATGTCACGTGATGTACGTCGGACTCCAAGCGCGTTGCCAGCATTTCTACGGTATGGATGTACTTTAAGCTCGTGGAAGAAAAAAGCCGAACTGCCATGTGCACTGTATGTAATCAGAGGGTTTCAAAGGGCTGGCAGTAGCATTAAAAATTTTAACACAACAAACTTGATTAAACACCTGCAAAAATATCATGCAAAATGCTGGAGCGGTTTCAGCAAATGTTTAAAAATATGCTCCGCTCTTTCTGTTTAGATGCAGAGAAAGACTGAGATAAGGGTGCGCCCCTCCTCCTCTTAGACATCTGCGACGCCGCCCAGGAGTCGACCGGGTTTAGCCCTGCTGGACTCCTGTTTGGTCATTCGGTTCAAGGTCCCCAAAAAGCGCTGCAGGAGCAGTGATTGTCACCTAACACGCCATCACAGGACCTCCTGAAGTATGTTAGCTCCGTTCGTGAACGTATGTCTGTTGTTAGAGCCTTAGCTAGGACGTCTCTAGGTGCCTCGCAAGTAAAACTGAAGGCACAGTTTGATAAAGCTGTTTGATAAAGCTTTCTAAGATGGTGACTGTGTTCTGGTTTTACTCCCGTTGTCTGGTTCCTCCCTCCGTGCTCGTTTTTCAAGTCCGTACGTCATTCACTCTAAGCTGAGCTCTACCAACTATGTGATAGAAACCCCAGAGCATAGAAGGAACTCCAGGGTTTGTCACATAAACATGTTAAAACCCTACCTCGATCGTTCAGCCTCTGCCCCCTCGTCCATTTCTGTGCCGGACCCCACTCCAGTAGGAATGGTGGCTGTTAAGTGTGAATATTTGCTGGAGGATGATGAATTACACTTGGGGAAAAATTGCTTACCTAGCATTCGTCTACCGAATTCAGGAGCTCTTCAAAACCTTTCAAGCCAGTTAACTGACTTGCCTCCTGTCGCTAAAGTTGACATCTCATTCCTCAAGAGTAGATTTCAATCTCTTTTGGATACCCCTTCGCGTACTTCGCGTTATGGAACATGACCTAGATGGTGCTGGTCATGTCCCCATCAAACAACACCCTCACCATGTTAGCCCACATAAGCGTTCCTTGTTGACTCAAGAGGCTAACTAATTGTTGACAATCAGTCTTGCTGTTCCCAGTTTCAGTCCCTGGAGCTCCACGTGTTTGCTTGTTCCCAAGCCTGATGGAACGTCCTGGTTTTGCACTGATTACCAAAGAGTAAATGTTGTGACCAAGCCGGATGCTTTTCCACTTCCACACATGGAAGATTGCATAGATCGGATCGGGGTTCGCCAAATATGTGACAAAGTTAGATTTATTAAAAGGTTATTGAGAGGTCCCTCTCACCCCTCGAGCTTCAGAAATTTCTGCTTTCGTTACCCCGACACGTTCCTTCAGTACACAGTCATGCCCTTCGGGTTATGCAATGCCCTAGCCACTTTTCAGCGGCTCATGCAGAAGGTGCTCGGCGATGTCCCAAACTGTGAAGCTTATTTAGACGATGTTGCTACTTATTCAGATTTGTGGGAACAACACATGCAGTTCCTAGAGCTAGTTTTCATTCATTTGCGAAATGCTCCATTAGTCCTAAATCTAGAAAAATGCGACTTTGGCCAAGGGAGTCAGTTATTTGGGAAAATTGGTGGGTCATGGTGTAGTTAAGCCCCTGGATGCTAAAGTCTGGGCTATCTGGTCATTCCCCATCCATTTCTCAACTCGGAGAGGCAGAAATCGGAAAACACTCTAACTCAGAGAAAAACTCTAGAAGATCTAGTACTGGAGTGCAAGATCCGATGGCTAAAATAGTCTTCCTTAATTGGAAATAACCTGCAACAGCTTGCGGTAGGTAGCTGCTCTGAAACCGGACAACCCGGGATAACTGTGGTACACTGTGTAATGTGCTTTCTATTTTTTATTTGTTTTTTGTTTCCTTAATTTTTTCTTTAGCATTCAGTTTTTAATGAAGTTTCTACAGCATGATCCAAATATCTCAATGTACTTGTCGTGGGCGTTGCCACCATTGAATCTGTGGGGAACATGTCCCTCTCATATTTCATAATTATTCATTTGGACCCACCCACATTTAGCATAAAATATTACTTTTATGCCAGTGTGCCCCCCCCATATTCAAAATGCTTCTGACGCCCCTTGGTACTTGTACAGCAACAATAAAGATATCTTGTATCTTCTATCATGTAAGAAGGCTCAGCAGAAGCTGCTCTTCATGAGGAGGTTAAAGAACTTTGGATTGGGAATCAAAACCCTGGTAAATTTCTACCTGTGCATCACTGAGAGCATCATGAGAATATGCATCATCATGTAGATAGAAAACACAAGTGCTCAAGATGTCTATCTACAATGCAATGTCCAAACTGCCTTGAAGATCATCGGCACAGATCCAAATCCTCCCCTCCTACAATCCATCTAATTATCCTGCTGAGTCCATCAACAGGGACACTTGCTACCCAGCTCATGTCTTCTTCACACTCCTGCCCTCAGGAAAGTGCAACCAGTTTGTGATCACCCACACTACCCATTTCAGGGTAAACTTATTTCCCCATCTGTCTACCCTGTATTATATTGCACCTTAACACAAGTGTCAATGTGTTAACACATGTCCTAACACCTACATCCCCTGCTTTGCTTCCCACATGTCTGGATGGTGCACAGGGTGGAAGTGTGACACAGTGGATATGACTTGAGTTACTGTATGTGACATCATAGGTGCGGCTTTCAATCTTACACAGACCTGCTTTTATGAAAAAAACCGGCCCAGTGCTCATGATGGAGATCTGGGGGCCTTGTTTGGATTTTCGACCAGACACTCAAACATGTTTTGTATCATGTTAGATGTTCCTAGTGTATGTTTTAAGTGAGCACTGGTTGTGTACCAGGAACTGCAGTTTTTTTCCTCAAGCAGAGGGAATGGGGGGCACCAAGAATCCACCAGGTATCTGCAGGGGATGATCAGCACTATATATGTTGCCAGTAACCATGGTTTCCTCATGGTCAGCAACAAGGGGTGCCAACAGGCCGCAACTGACAGCTGATAACTACTCCAACGAAGAGGCGGTACATCCTTTATAATCAATACCTAAATCTCATGTGAGGAAATCGGTGTGGAGATGGCAAGACCACTTTGTAAATGCACTCCCTGCAAGTGAATGGACATTACCATAAGGGAGACAAGTACCCTAACGGAAGTGTTGCCTCCGTTCTGAGTGCAAACTATGTCTCTGAGCCTCTGAGCCTACTACACCTAATGTGGAGATCGGTGTGTTACTAACCTGGGGACTGTGATTTTGTCTGGCAACTTTGTTTTTACCATGTTTTTCAAAATATCATGTTATAAGCTCAGCTGTGTGAAAGACATGCAAAATCCAACCCTGGTGTATGAATTGCAGTGGCCTAGAAACCTGAAATAATGAATTAGGCCAATCTTGCTTTATTTACCTGTTGTCCTACTGGCTTTCCTTATTATGGTTACCTGGTCAGCATTAATTTGTTATTAAACCCTGCAAAAAAGGTAGTTACAAAACAGTAGATCACGGCTGCAGGAATATGGCGTTTTGACTTTACCCCCAGCACCCAGCGACTGATCACTCTCAGACCCCCAGCTACCTCTGCCTGCAGACAGGGCTGGGATAATTAGGCAAATTGTACATCTTTTAAAAGATCCTCACTGCAAGAAAATATGTCAGTGATATACTAACCTTGATACATAAAGGCTAGTCAATAAAACAGCAAAAAATTTGACCTCTCTGAATCTGAGGGCCATAAATAAAATTTGCGCAGCTGGATTACGCTTAATATCTCAGGACTGCCTCCAAACCACAGTCCATCATGTCACATTGTAATACTGGAAATCATGTGACAGGAATAAGTGTCCCCACAGAGAGGTATATTATTTCCAATATAATGTCTCCAGTCTAATAGATCTTTGACTCAGATATGTGTGTTGAACATCCTGCCTTATATTTATATTTCAATGTTTAAGTATTATTCAGGTAAGTTGTGAGCATTGTTTATATCTAGATCAGGCTGAATGTTCTTTTATATGCACATTTTGCAAAAGGTTCTTTTCATGACTACCTACAGTCCCACAAAAAACTGTACACACTTACAAGGAATCATTTGGTTTTCAACAAGATAATGACCCTAAGCACACCTCAGTATTATGTAGTAAGCATTATCTTGTAAACAAGGAAAGTGTTGGAGTGGTGTGACAGAGGACCTATCCCTCGTGATACCCTAACCTCAACCCTCTGCAGCTGATTTAGGGTGCAAGTTGACAAGACTTGTAAGAGCAAGGTGGTCAACTTGTGCCCAGACCTTTTGGAAACTCCTTCAGGACTGTTCAAGAAGTGACTACATCTGGACGCTGGTTGAAAGAATTTCAAGAGTCTGCAAAAGGTGATACTTTGGGTTTTGGTAAGTGTGTTTTGTGCTTTTTTGTGGTGTTTTTGATGGTTTTAAACAAACACAAATTTGTACAAATTTTATTGAGCACCTTTTGATTGTAGCACCCCTTTAAACAATAGTCTTGTGTATCTTGTGTGTTTTACGTTGTTTGTGATTAACCTTGTAACAAAGTCACTGATTTTATGCATCCTAGATATGTGTGTGCCCCTGTTTCAGCCAAACCCTTGTGCAGAAGTAGAAGGTCTGTTGCATATTTGTTGGTTTAATGAATTCTTTGATGTTTTATTGTTGTCTTTTATTTTATGGAATACTGCATGGTTTTATTATTAATAACATATTTTTATGCAGGGATGATGACAGTAGGGACACCGTTGAGCTTACAAATGTGATCTCCTTCTGACCAGTATGGAAAAACATATAATCCTTGAAACAGGTCAATATAGCAAACACATAATAAAATAAGCCTGTTTATCTCTGTCATGCCCTGATCGTCCGCTCCTCCCGTGTGCCACGCCCCCTCGTTAACCCGGTGTGGATTCCCGGTGTTTGCCCCCTGTGGTTCCAGCTGCACCTGAGACGATGCCACCTGAGGCCCCTGTCCCTGAGGAGGTCCCAAACTGCTGCACTGACGCTCCTCCCTCCATAGTGGAGGTGAAGGGGGAGCTTGAGTGGGACCCCTCGGGGATTGCCCTGACTACAGTGACTGTTCCATCCACATCCTAGTGTGGCAATCCCCGGCCGGGTCCCCGCCTCTCAGTGTCCCGGAAGGGGAGGGGACACAAACGCCGCGTTCGGGTCCCGCCCGCCTTGCCCCCTGGCTTGCCCGTGCGGCCCCTGGTCGTGGCTCTGTGGCTGCCTGTGGGTCCTCCGGCTACGGAGCGGCTGTCGCCTCCGGGTCCTTCCCCGGTGCCTCGGTGCCGGTCTTCGAGCCCGCCTCCGGCTCCATGTTGGTTGCCTCCGGGCCCCCCTGCTCCGCCTGGGCATCGGACGGCTCCTCCCGTGTGCCACGCCCCCTCGTTAACCCGGTGTGGATTCCCGGTGTTTTCCAGCTGTGCTTGATTGTTGTCATTAGTTCATTGTATTTAGTCCGCATTTCTGTTAGTTTCCCCAGTCCGGTCATTGACGTTTTATGTCTAGTAAGTGCATTTGTTGCCTGCCTTCACCTGGGAATAAACCCCGTGTTTCCTGATACCTGGCTCCTTGGGCTTCTGTCGGCGCTTCGGGCGCCCGCTCCTAAAACAATCTCCTTCACAATACTTCCGACTGCTGTCCTGTCATCTTATTCTGCAGCATTGATCAGCTTATTTAGTATGTCCTATTCTGTCAGGAGAAGTGATTCTGATTATCTTCACAAGCAGGCAGTTTCAGCTCCCAGTTTCACAGTCAGCACTATACACACACATGCTTCTAGCCTAAGGCCACGACAACAGTCCCACTATACACCTCTTCTAACCCTACTGTAGTTTTCATTCCACATTCCCCCCTTTTGAACTCACAGAATCCTGCGTCGCTCACAGGCACATTGGACCCCAGCATTTCCTACCAAGCCCTCATCATCTTATTCAGAATAAGCATGTCCGTCGTCAAATTCACACAGAGAGGAGAGGGAGGGTCGACCCAATACCATGCTGACGATGACCTTGCAGCTTGCTGGGCTAGATGAGGTGGTGCACACTCACGGTTGGGTTTTAGGGTTCACAGGTGGAGGGTGCAGGAGCATGACAGTCTTGGTCTTTGAGGTGAGAAGAGCTGAACCACACTTTAGCATTAGTGTAATTACCATAGTTATAATAAGCAAGAAAACCATGCCAAAATGAGAGCCTTAAAAATCCTGCTATACCAGGAAATAAAGAAGAAAACCAACCATCCCAGTCTTATCCAAATAGCCGAGGTCCTTATGTATTTCGTTCATCTGATAATGTACTACATCCTCTAGATCAGAGGTCATTAACAGGAGGATCGTGGTCCAAGGTCCGGATCCAGAAGCTGTCCCATATGGACCCAGACCAATAGCCAAAACACTAAGTTATTATTTACAACCTGACAAGACGCTTCTATTTTAACCACTGCAGCATTTGTTTGTTTTTTTTTATAGTGGTTTAGCAGTAGAACCGGCGTTTCCCACTCCAATGGATGTCAAACACCTTTAACCGCCAAGCAACATGTTGTGTGGCTTATGCAGCCCTTTGTCTGCACTAATGTGCCATTAATGTTAATAACAGCAGCGAAGCTAATACCTGCAACCAAAATACCGTAATGTTCCTAACAGAGTGACTGACCTGTCCTGAAATCATACAGCAGAAAAGTTATCAAACACAGTATGTATTATATAACATGCTGGATAAATAGACGTAGTTTATTGTTATTTCATGTTCGTTGAAGTTTCTGCTCAGGTAAACTCAGGTGGAACAAAAAATGTACGTTTTCAGGGTTGCCAAATCTCAAGCATCTGTTCTGTAAAGAATATAGTTGAGTTATATTGATGTCAACATGGACTAATTTGGATGGGACAAGGGGACGGGCTTCTGGCTTTTCTCTGGAGTAAAACATGTGAATGTGACTCTGTTCTCCGTCTACTTCTTTTAGTTCATACTTACCTGATACTTACCCAGGATCCTGATAACATAACATGGTGTCAGGAGTGGGATCGTAGAATGATGTTAAGAAGAAATATGTAGAAAAAAAAAGAAGAAGGCGAAAGAAATATGGAAGACCGCTACAGAGTTGCATCAGGGCTCCCGACATTATCAGTTTCAAGTGAATGCCTTTATATAGGCGGCCTTTATGTAGCTAAGCTGTCGGAAAGTTTACAGCCAGACCCGACGCTAGCAAAAAAAAGTCAGGTAAAGTGCAGCGGTGAAGAAGCAACAGTCTGTGCTGAGGGGGGTCGAGCTGACAGCAGGGCAAGTTGAAGCAATATACAAAAATCCGACAAAGGAAAATAAGTTTTACTTGAGAAAACAGACGACAGGATGTGGCAAATGTGGTAATGTCAAGAGACACCTCTGGAAAGGCTGTCCGGCCCGGGAGGCGGAATGCAGGAAATGCCATAAAAAGGGACATTTCACTAGAAAATGCTGGTCAGCCAAGAGTGGGCATGACATTACACAGGGGTACAAGGGCGGTGAAGAGGAGGAATTTGCCTTTGCATTCAAACTGGATATGGGAGCTGCAGTTACTGCAATCCCAAGCAGCACTTACTCCAGTAAAATACATGGAGCACTGAGACCATCTAGTTTGGTGTTGTATGGACTGGGGCATCACAGACTGGATGCTGAAAGATGTTTTGAAGGGAACCTGACCGGCAAAGAAAGAGCAACTAAACAAAATGTGTATGCTGTTAATGAACCGTCAAAACCTCTTTTAGGTGTCCCAGCAATAAGGGCTCTCATGCTGCTGAGACGCATCCATACAGTGGAAGATCAGCAGGAGGACGTCAAAGCTCAGTTCCCCACTGTATTCTCAGGGCTAGGGGAACTAAAGGAGCCCTACACAATTGTGTTGGAACTGGATACCATATGCCCTGTCTTCTCCACGGCGTGTGCCTCTCCCTCTGCATGACAAAGTAAAAACAGAGCTGGACCATATGACTGGTATGGGTGTCATCTCCAGGGTGTGGTGTCATCTCCAGGGACCATGGTGTGCAGGCATGGTCGTATTGCCCAAGCCTAACAGAAAGATACAGATGTGTGTGGACTTAACACACTTAAACAAGTGGGTTCTGAGGGAAAGACACATCCTTCCAGCAGTAGACCTTACACTGGGAATGCTGGCGGGGGCGAAAGTCTTCACAGACCTGGATGCCACCTCCAGCTTCTGGCAAATCCCGTTGGCAGAAGAACGCGAGCTGTTTACAACTTTCATTACCCCGTTTGGGCGGTATGCCTTTAATCGCTTGCCGTTTGGAATTTCCACCGCACCAGAACATTCTGGTGTATGGGGAGAAGAAAGGCTCAGCATGATGAGAGACGGCATCAGGTCCTAAAGAATCTCCGGGAAGGGGGACTGATATTGAATGGTGAGATATGTGAGTTTGCAAAAGACAGCATAACATTCTCGGGCCATCGTGTCACGGTGGACGGGAAGCGCCACAGAAGGAGGCATTCTAAAGACTAATGATGGAACACAGGTGTTGGCTGCCTATTCTCCAACAGGAGAAACGTCCTACCCCAACGGCAGTGAGATGGAACAATGAAACCCATTGTCTGTATGTAATTTAGGTTTATGCATTTGGGATATCTGTTAGAGTGTATCACCTGTAAACTCTGTTTTGGTGTTTAGAAGGATTTCTTACTTAGAACTAGGTGTTCTGTAAAGAATATAGTTGAGTTATATTGATGTCAACATGGACTAATTTGGATGGAACAAGGGGACGGGCTTCTGGCTTTTCTCTGGAGTAAAACATGTGAAAATGACTCTGTTCTCCGTCTACTTCTTTTAGTTCATACTTACCTGATACTTACCAGTACGGTGATAACGTAACAGCATCTGGCATGACACTCACCCATTATAAAACCTAAAACTAGCTATGTCAAAGGTGTATTTACAAGGTTAAATACAAAAGCAGGCTATTTACAAGATAAGAACTGTTACATGTGTGTGCGGAATTCTCGAATTGAAAATCTCACTCCAGCCAGCTGGCCGAAGTTCTATTCTAAATATTGTCAAAACGTTTTTGAATTGTACTGAATTAATTTGATTTGACAGTCAGGTACTGATTAAATGCAATGTT
>JABFEA020000044.1:16508749-16531891 GCA_019775915.2 Cyphomyrus plagiostoma
TAAACCGTTGTTCTGTTCCGACCGATTCCCTGCTCGTCTCTCTGCCCGCCCTGCGCACACCCCGTACCGTCACAGTAGGTCTTAGGTTGCAGTGTTTAAAGTTACCTATGATAAAAGTCATGGCATTTGGGTGTGCTATGGTTGCTTGTGAACAGAGCCTGCAAACTGTAGAGCAGCCCTTCAGGCATTACTCCTGGGAGGCTCATATATTACAGGCCACACATTGGGTGACCTACATAACAGATATTAGGTTCTGGATAACACAGGGAATAAATGGCCATACAAAGAGACATAGCTTCACCGTTTGGAATCCTCATTAGAAATGAACGTTTATTTATCACATTTTCAACAAATGCAACCCTCATATCTATCTTTGCATCACTCTATACCCTTCCATCTCACATGCATTAAAATACAATTTCTTCTTATTTCATCAATTAACAAGTAAATAGTGATACACACTGAATGAAATATTCATCCATCATCTTTTCACTTTTAGGCTTTTGTTTCACTAGTACCATGATCACTCAACTGAAGTTCGCGCATTCATAACAATTCCCCGTTACTTTCGCTCATGGCGTAAATACAAATTATATTAATACTGTGTTATATTCTGGTATACAAGTCTTCCGGAGGCTTTCAATAACGCAGCCGACGCAGATATATGCTAGAGCACACCTCCGTTGTTTTATTTATTGTATTTTATGCCTTCTCCATCTGGCACATCACCAACAGAACCGAGGTGACAGTGCCATCTATTGGTAAGTCGTATAAACAAATAAGGCGGGGGTGTCAAACTCCTGTCCTGGGGGACCAGAGCTCTGTGTAGCTTAGTTCTTCCCAGTTCCACCACAAATGATTCCGCCAAAGAGCTGTGTGGTAATTAGCACAAGGAGGTGCACGGAGTTGAATCAGGTGTGTTAAATAGGGGGAAACCCAAATAATACGTAGGACTCCGGCCCTCCAGGACTGGAGTTTGACAACCCATGAACTAAGGGCTATACATAACGGTTTGATTTACCAGCTAGCCCCCCCCATTTCGAAGAGCTCTGTTACCTGTGTTTAATAGCGCAGATAAACTGACATGAGAATTGTTGCACTGTTGTTAGACACAAATAGAAAAATCATCTCCTTAGATACATTAAGTGAAGGACATCGGTAAACATGTGCGTGCGAACCGACACGGTGTTTCCCATACGACCGTTCTAGCAACCAGAAGTACACGCAAGCATATATAGGGACAGGGAACGCTCACATCAACAATTTCCTTCAAGGAATAATATGCGTATTTTGACTGGGGCAAATAAAACACAAAGGGCAATATACAAAAAAATGTGGAGCTTCCCCCTTATTAGCCTACACTCACCGGACTCACACTTGGTGGAAAACTCCGTATTCCATTCAAACAAACTTCTCACATTCACATTGACACATCTTAGTTACAGTTATTTAATTACACCTGACAACACCTCATGCATTGCAATTTGCTAACACAGAATAAACAGTCATACAAAGAGACATAACTCCACCATTTGGAATCCTCACGAGGAATGAGAGGAAACGGGATTATAACTCACAGGCTTTCCACTATCCCACCGCTGCCCCCTACTGTCCAGGAGGTAAATACTAGTGATGTGCAAACGGATTCTCATTATAACTAGCACACAAGTATACACATGCTATGGGAGGCTATATATTTAAACCTGATTCACGTTTCATTGTTGTATTTATTACTATAGGCTACAAATAAATATAGAATATTCACACGTTAATAATCACAAATTTTATTAGTCAATATTTGGCCGTACAAACCGGTCGTCATTCGTGGAAATACTTATTCTGGCCAATAGATGTCACTGCATTACATAGGCAGTGTATTGCCCATAGACTCAGAGAACGACCTAAAGACCCAGTGAACCGGAAGATGCAATGAACGATGCGAACCAAATGAACTAGTGATCCAAAGGACCACTGAATGAACGAGTGAACGAAAAGACCCGATGGAAAAAGTACGCTGAACTGCTGGTCTTCAAATTCAGCGAATCGTTCTGAACTGCAATAACACGGTCAGTGGGGGCGCTGAGATCGAGTGGTGGTCATTGTGATCAGATAGAGCGCGATGTCAGTGTAATCGCTGATCTCAAGTCAGTGGAACTGTACAGTTAATGGAAGGTGCTTGGTGAACTTAAGCATGCCAGCTATGGCTGGATGTCGTCACGGCTGTGTTTCTCATGCTGTTTAGTGATAGACTGCTTCCCGAATTGCTGACATGGACTGCCGAGAACGTTAGCACTTAATAATAATAATAATATTTTATTGATCTTTATTGACCTGGGGAAATTATTTTTACGTGTCCCCCAACTTGCTCTCTGTGGGTGACAGCAAGCTGGTCGCGAAGGACAGCCACCTCTCGCGGCTCTAGGACCCGCAGATGTGCTGAGGCCGGGCTCGAACCGGCGACTTTCTGATCGCAGGCACAGAGGCTTAGCAGATATTCCTCGCTTGCGTGTACAGTGATTCGAATCATTTTGGCCAACGAATCGGTTCATTCAGTTTACTTCAAAGACCTGTTCAAAAACACAAGTTCGTTCGTGATCCAAACATCTACAGAAGAGGATTAGGGCCACCATGAAAATATTATTTGAATTCTGACTTTAATCTCAGAATTCAGAGTTTAGAAAAAAAGTCAGAATTCTGACATTAAAGTCAGAATTCAAATAATATTTTCATGGTGGCCCTAATTCTCTTCTGTAAACATCACTAGTAAATACAGAAAGCATATTTTCACTGCTAGATAGTCACATAAGCATAACAGTTAATATCTTCTTAGGAAGATAATTATGATAATCCAGTAAGCAAACAAAATAAATAAAACACATTTTCACCGTGGTGGCAATGTCTTAATTGGTGTCACACATACACAGAACAGATAAGGATATTACCAGGCTCTCATGGTAAATAAAACGGTCTGAGACTCACACGTAACAGTTCCACGTTGAAGTTACAAGTCGTTTTGGTTATAAGTCCCAGGGTACTGTCTGCACCAATTGTTGTTAACATACAGGCAAAGTCTGTCGCCTTTGCTTTTCCCTGATAGTTGGTTTCTATCAGAGTGAATGTGTGAAAATCCCTGTATGTCAACAAGACAGTCCGGCATCTCTGGATGTAAGCATGTCTTGGTGAAGAGCATGAAATAGGACTCATGGTACTCCAAACCCCCCCCTTGAAATGAGCCGCAGTTCATCCGTCTTATTCTTCAGTAATCTTGCATTGCTCAGGATCAGTGATGGCAGGGGTGATTGATTTGCTCTTTATTGTAGCCGCTGTCAGGTTCCTCCTGACAGCTGCTTCTTCCTATTTGATGGTGTCATGGTGCTTTAATGTCCTTGGGCAGGTGGTCAAGAAGCGGTGTTTGTAAAATTACTGTTAAGGTGTAGAGACAGAAGCACTATCCCTTAAATGTCTCTGTGGTTGCCTTATTCTGTTTGGCCAGATCGATATGACTGCGCAGCTGAAGAAAAGTCCACACCGCAGCACCAACACCAGAATAAGTCTCAGAACACAAGCCATCCATTAATTCTGTTTAGTTATGTTCATACACTCATTCATATGCATTCGAACAAACACATTAAACACACGAGCAGACATATCAAGCAAACTGCAACCAGTGTCCGTTTCGCCTGTAGAGCAGAGAGCAGTCCCGCCGTAAGTCTCCTCCTTTGATCTATGACAGGGGTGTCTGACTCCAGTCTTGGGGGGTCGGAGCCCTGCACATTTTTGGGTTTCCCCTCATTATTCACCCCTGATTCAACTCCTTGTGCTAATTACCATACAGCTCTTGAGCTGAATCATTTGTTGTGGAACAGGGAAAGAACTAAGCTACATAGGGCTGCGGCCCCCCAGGACTGCAGTTTGACACCCCCGATCTATAGGAACACATACTTCACACATTCCTTTCTCCTGTATTCTTCTAGAATTTCAGGACTCCCATTTAATTTCTCCCCATGTTTTTCAGCCCTAGCTTTGGCTACAGACTTACTGCGCTGGTTGTCTGTCAGTTGTGGCAACAGTCAGGAAAACAGTCACCATATTAACTGTGTCAGAAACAATTCCGTCCTATTGTTATTAACCATCTAGTTAAATATGAAGTGGTTACATAATAAATAGTTAATAACTGTTAGATGTTAATGTAATATTAACAATTGTTAGAAGTAAATAAAATATTAATTAAAATAACTGTTCATTTATAAATGCTATATTAAGATCTCATTACTGCAACAGCTTCTCATTACTGATTTGATCCTTTAAGATACGTGGTAGGGAAGAACATGAGTAATGGTAATTAGATGTTTTAAATAGCGAAGTTAGCAAATTACATGAAATTATACATCTGCTACAAATTGAAGTTTCTTATTGGATTTACCATCACAAAAAAATAAGGCAGTATGTTTTTAAAAGTAAATAGCATCGCCCCGTTTATAAAAAAAAAAAAAAAACTTCAGAAAGTGACAGATGAGAGAAGACACCTCTTCCTGAAGCTTGCGGAAGGCAGGGGGCTGGACGTCCACCCTGGCTGAGGAGGGTTCGGAGCTCCCCCGGCTTCAGTGCTGGTGCCGGCTCTGCATTGCTCCACGTGTTGCCTGCCACTGAAGTCACCAGATAAGGCCATTGATGTCACTAACAACCCGACACCCCACTTCTGACATCTAAACTCACACATGCACTGACTACACAGTCTAACCCCCAACCCCTTCTATCCATCAACTGTGTAATGTCAAATATCTAAGTGGTATTGAAAACTGTGCAATAGCTGTATACTGTACAATATCATCGCTCTGTGTCCAACATCCACCACTCACTACACATGTTCATCAATACTGTGTAATATTTAAATAATGTGCAATGACCTACACAGTTATTTATTCCTTCCATATGTATATAGTGCCACAGAACTTTTTGCACTATTTTTTTATTGTTGTGTGTTCTACATACATGTTTGCACTGAAGGAGCTGCTTTTAATCTCATTGTACATGTGTATAGTGACACTAAAAGGCATATGTTCATTCATTCATTCATTCATTCATTCATTTATTCAATGTAGCCAAATCAGCACGGTGGGTGATTTTTAATAAAGACATGAAGTTACTCTTTTAAAAGGAGTTTCGTTTTCATTAATAGTGCACTACTAGAGGTAGTTAGCATCAGTACAGACAGGGAAAGCCAGCAATTTACACACTAATCCTATTCAGGGTAACAGGTACACAACAAAGGAACTACTCTAAAGAATATTACATTCAGCAATTACAACACAATGCCCCATCTCTTACTATTTACAACATAAATTACATACAGTAATTCACAAAGTTATTTACAGTTATTTACATTGACTGTTTAGTGAAAGGCATGCAAATAATAGAAATCTCTATCGCCTGGCCCCCCAGCATCATGTTATATTAATTTATGAAATATTTTTAGAGTTTTAGACTTCGACCTATATAGTGTGCGGATCTTCAAAAAGTTTGATTCTTTTAGATTTGACAGCTGCCCTGACCGATTCACTGAAAAGCAGTTCCAAAGAATTAGTCACTCACAAACTGGACCTTACTAACTGTGACTGGAGCTGAAGGCTGATAAAGCTACTCTACCTGTGAATGGAACACAAAACTTACATTGCAGATTTTTGTATAAATATATTGGTTTAGATATTTGTTTGCATATAGTTTTTGTATAATTTTTCTCACCTGTATATCATTGTAAAATCGGGGTGGGGGGGGGGACATAATCACTGGAAAAAATTAAATCAGTCTGCTGGTGTCAGCCTGTATCTGTGAACTACTTACTCACTGTTCCCAGGCTGCCAGCGCATCAGGACACCCTTCTGTTACCCAGGAATATGGAATCTGACCAAGCAGGTCTTTTCCATCTATAAAGTCAACCTTAAATTTTGTCTTTTATGGGTCTAAAAATGTTTCAACCATACACATCTGAGTACGGTACACAGTTAAAAATGAAACTGCATTTCTATCAGGTGCCACATAAATTGACACAAGAATAACACAGGATAGTACAAAAGGACAGGACAACTGACACCTATGAGTACAAACAGCACAGTAAACCCAGTACTGATAAGGTACAGTTGGGTTGTACAATGAGGTAACAATAAAAAGTAAAGATAGCATATAGATGGTAAATAATAATGTTGACAAGTAAATGTGTGTGTATGTTGTGTTTGGTATCAGATCAGTCCCTGAGAGTACAGTAGTCTGATGCCTTGAGGGCAGAAAGTGTTTCTGAGTCTGGCTGTCAAGGCCTGCATGCTCTGATGGCAGGAGGGTAAAAATGTGAGGGGTGGGTGGGGTCACCTACAATGTTGGGGGTTTCGCGGATACAGCGTGTGGTGTTAATGTCCGCGAGGAAGGGGGGCGAGACGCCAGTGTGGTGTATAATAACCAGGTAAATTAGAAAGACCTCGACTCCAGATTTTAACAACTGAAAATTCATCTGGAAATTGTCGGAAGCATTTTACAAGTGCAAAAAAAAAGCTGCTATTTATCTAAAAGACACTTTTAGCCAAGTGACGTAGAATTGAGGAGCAAGCAGTCCCAGGACCAACAGGAACATCACTCAGTCACCCAGTGGATTTGAACCAGTGACCTACTGATCATGGGTACAGAGTCTTAACCCACATGGTCACAGATTGCGCACCATTTCTAGCAACTGATTATATATGTTTTCCAAGTTGGCCAACTCGACAGCGGCTTACTCACACTCCATACTACACGTCAAGAAGGAAGTAATTTTATTGCTTTTAAATGCTAAATATATTAAAATGGAGCACCTCAAATGCTCAACATCGTTCCAGATTATAACATAAGTAAGGGTGCCCTCTGACTGTGGGAGGATGTACTATATCCATAGGCTCAGGTGGCACCTTCTTCAGTGACCAGTGCATTTATCCCAATTCGCATGGGGTCACAGTTTAAAACAGGGTGCAGCATAAATTTGACACTTAAAGCAGTGAAGCCTTTAAAAGTAATGGCAAATTTACTATTTTCAAAGAAACTGTTTTTTATATAACTGATCATTCCATAGATTTCTATAAAGCTCTCCTTTTGTTTGCTTTCCTTTAAATCAGGACACGTCTTAAACCTTATCTTCTAGCCGTTTTATCCGTTCAGCCATATTGCTTGTCTAGTTTAGGAATGGGAGAAACGTTTACCCAACAGCATTGCAAAAATGAACTCCCAGTACAATCCCCTGAATTACCAAATAAAAAAACAAGCAAATAACAGGAAAGTTCATAGTACAGTGTGGGTGGGCAGTGTGAGCTTAGTTTAGGAAAGGTCACAAAAGTAACTCAAAAGGTATCTTAAGCATTATTTTTATGCTGTATAGCTCAAACTGACCCAGCATCACATGTAATACTAGTACTGCGCTTCCAATGTGCGGACAAATGTCAACGTATCTTCTGTTTCCAGCTGTGTACGTCAGGTCATGCAGGCGCAACATCTGCAGGCCACTAGGACGTGTGGACGCCCCCAAAAGCTAAATGCATGCATACACGCCCCTAGGATAGGTTACGCCCAAATCCTGCAGAAAGGAAATATCGGCGTGGCCAGATCTTGTTCTGGTTTTGCCATGACCGTAGCAGCGTTACAGTAGTAAAACATGGTTTATATCATTGAGAGGTTATTAAAGGGTTAAGTCTATCTGATGCATTCTGATATCCACGACCTGTAATCACGAAGATAGTTTAAAAAAAAATAAAAAGTAACCGGCCCTGCAGATCGGTGGCAACACTGGGGAAGTAGTTAGAGAGAGGTCTTATTGTTTGGTGCGACGAGCTCAGCGTGGAGGTTTGCGAGTCGGAGTCTGCGCACTTTATGTCTGTTAGCGGGGACGCCAAGGCGACATTACGGAAAACTCGCCTCGCACATTTCTTCTGCTTTCCGGAGTGCCATGGGATCGGAATACTGCCGACATGCTGCCTCTTGTGCTCGCTTTTCGAGAGATTAGGCTTGCTGATTAGGTTTTTGCCCTGAGCGAGCCGTCTGGAAAGAAAGCGTATGGACGCACTATGCGGGAAATGGTTGGAGGCTGCTGCGTGTGCTCCGATGAACGAGGCTGGGCTGAGAATCCGCTTGTGTATTGTGATGGACATGGGTGCAGCGTCGCTGTGCATCAGGGTAACTCTATTATTATAGCGCTTTTAGCCGGCTACATGCTAAATCTGGGCAAGCGGGGACCATACCTAGTAATCGGGTCTAATTGTTAATATTAGGCTGGTGGTTGCAGCCTGTTGTTTTTTATATTTATATTAATACAGATACGCCTGGTCACCTTGTCAATACCCATGTTGAAACAAGGCACAAAAACGTTTATTTAAATTTTCGCTTACTATTAACGCCGAATATTATTATAGCTAATGATGTAAGTGGAATCGCGCTTTTCCGGTGTCTGTTGTCAGCGTTAGAACATCATGGCGATTATTTTCGGCCATTAAAGATGGAAAGTCTAGACAAAACACGGGTTCAGCGCAGGATACGCAGCGTTTCCAAGACCTTTAGGGAGGACAGATTGTTTTGTTATTTGCCGGGGCTGAAAGCGTTACACCAACCTGTCTGATATTTAAAACAAGGGGTGAATGAAATGAAAATAATCACTGCTGTGCTGCTACCTAGCAAGTAGAGTATGAGAGGTTGTTGATTTTGTGTGCTTTAACTGCTTGCATGTATCACTTTATTAATGCATACATAAATGAACAGAACTCTATAGGAACTCTACATAGTTTACTTTACTAACAAGTGTGATTTTTCTAAAACGCCAATGGTAGTAAATATATCTGACCGGGCATTCTGCCTGTACCTGTAGAAATAAGTACACATTTATGTATACATATATATGTTTGTTTTTACTTGCTTCCTTGTTTGGGCTTCTTCTGGCTTGTTCCCTTGTTTGTTATTGATGAAGCTTGTATTATATTTAAAGTTGAGGAAGACATGCTGTCCAGGTTTTGCTAAAAAACATTTTTGGTTATCCCACAGTTTAGTGCCCTTCAGGCCTATGGCTACCCCTGAAATTCAACGTTTTTTAAATACTGTACCAATTCAGATAATTTACCTTGGGTGTATTTGGTTGTTCTGATAACAGTTCTTGGCTGAATGCCTTTTTACTTTTGGTATTTATTTAAGTTTTTCCTTCCAGACACCTCTGTCCAGGCAAAACATTGGTTAATTACATAATAGATGTAATTTAGGCTAAGGGTGCTGATCATTTGAATTCAGTAATCTCAGATTTTCAATAACCGCATAAAATTGAATAAGATTAATCTTAAATGTTTTTTGTTAGAAGCGTGTGAAAATACAAAAAATACTTTTTTTGAGTAAAGATTTTTTTCTCCACTTTGCTTATTTGCATTTAATTCATAATTCATACTGCATGCGGATAAGGAAGTCGTTCAAGTCAAAGAACTTATAAGAAAGTCTGCATTTAAATGTAGCAAAGCATAGAGGTTACTGGGTTGTTTCCCAGCCCTTTTATCTTGTTCTTCAAAGGCCATGGCATATGATTTCATAAAGTATATATCAGGAAAGAATGCAAATTCCAGATTTGTGGTACAGTATTGGTCATTTGGAAATTTTTTGTCTTTCTGTGTTGAACCCAATTAAGGCTCCAGCACCCTCCTCAAACATGACCAGGATAAACACAAAATAGGTGTATGAAAGGATGGATGAATCTAATTACAATGCGCTCACTGAATATCTTATCTCATGTGGATCAAAATGAGTTTTTTGATGCTCTATACCATTTTCCGTTTTTGAATTTTGAATCCCTGTAATGCAAGTGGTATAGCACAGCGTTTTAAGATGTCAGCTTTTTTAGACCCGTAAAAGACAAAATTTAAGGTTACTTTTTAGATGGAAATGATGAAACAAGTTGTAAATCCCAATGCCTGAAAGGCCATCAGACTATTGGTAGGACTGAGTGAGCTTACTATTTCTGTTTTTATTAATTCATAAAAATACTTTGTTTTGATTTTTAGTTCCTAGACAAAAAACACTTAAAACATGAACGTTGCTCATAAAGACAAGAGCGTTATCTATTATAAGGCTGATAATATTGATTGTGTATTTAGACTTTAGTAATTTCATCCACCCTGCTTGCTACCTTTCTAGTACAGGATGCTGATGAGCCTGGACCCTTTTCAGACTGCATGGGGGGGTACGTTGCACGGGATTCCTCTCACCAGCACATGCTTGTGCACATGTACAAGTGATTATTTATGCACAGATATGGACATTTTTACTGGTTATTATATTTTTGTTGAATACTGGTATACCAATAACTGGCTAACCTTAGAGCCACTTGCGGATGTGCTGATTAGTAGAATAAAGTTACTTTGTTTTTATTCTGTGAAAAATGGAAGATCGATCTACTGCTTAGATTCAATAATGACATGTAATAATGACATGTTGTAAACCAGATTAAACCTTCCTGCGGGTTAGTACTTTGAGGCTAATTCTAATGAGTTGTGTCCCGTTTTGAACCAGCACAGGACACAATTTTTCCATTTTTTAATTTTAATTTCCCTTACTCCCACCTTCCTCCGCTTGGCACCTTTAATTTTTCTGGACAGCTCCCCTATTTTTTCCAGACTTAAAATTGCAATCCTACTTCTATGTGGTGAATGAACCTGCGACATCCATTGTCCTCCACTACGGAAAATAGCTGATCATCCAATGCAGATCTTTAATACTGTCTTCAGCTCTGGTGCCACTAACTTAATATTCATAAATATCGACTGGCAATATAGGCCAAGATTGACACATTAGTCAGATACCAATATCATGACATTTTACACATTTTGGCTGATACCAACTCCTATATTGTGCATGTCTACATGTAATCAGGCACTGTGGGCAGTTTAAAGATGCCCTTTTACAGAGAAGGAGGTGCTTGGGATCGTACTTCTAGGAACTTGCGTGAACACAGGAAGAACATGCAAATTCCACGTATGTAATGGCAGGGATCATATTTAACAGTAACTGGAAGAATGAGGGTGTGGTGCTTAACGGGTGAGCCTCAACGCTGACCTACTTTACTAGTCGTGCTGCTGTTGTGCAGATGTGAGAAGTTCACTTAAATGTCTCCATCTTTTTATTAGTAGTAATATTAAAAATATTTTATCGTACTCATCTGAAGTATACTCCCCAAATGCTTGCTGCCATTTGATGAACCTTTTTCGAACTTTGCGCAGGCATTGTATGGGCGAGAAACTAAAACTGATTAAATTTAGAGACACGTCACCCCAAAAAAGGTCCAGTGCCACATAGTGATAGGAAAAAACAGGCAATTTTGACACTTGATATCATTAAGACGATAACTATTACATGGATTTTTTTCAAACTTTGCATTGTCTGACTGGTGACCAGTTTAATTTTTGAGACCGATCACCACAAAATTGAAACAACAGTACTTGATGGCAGCAAAGGTTAAGGTGAACACTGATGACATTTGACATTGCGAAAAGTATTTGATGGATCTTATTACTGTTTCCCAAAAAGAAATGGATGAAGATCGATACCTGATTTCATTTTTATATACATTGCCCCAAAGGTGAGGTAGCAGCACTGTGTGGCTGCAAAGGAAGGAGAGACACTTGGTCTTGTGAGCACAATCACTAAAAGTATTTTACCGATCTCTTTTCAGTCTTCGCAGGCACATTGTAGGGGCGACAAACTGGATGTGATCAAACTTTGAGAGCAATTGCTCCAAAATTGAAGCAACGGCATTCCATAACAGCCAAGACAAGGGCATTTAGATAGGAGGGTTACCCTTGTGTATAGGGCCACTCTTTTTTATAATTATTACATTTTTAAAACGCAGTCAAACATTACTTGGATGAAAAATCAATACCAAGTCTTTCTGGATAAATAGCTTTACTGGGCACTCTCACCCACTGTACTGTTGATACAGTAATGGAATTAAATCTTTCAGGTAATATCAGGGTTTGCGTCCATGCTGTATTGAAAAATGAAGTACTGTGTTCCATTTTGAACCAATATGGGATGCGATTTCATATGTACATGAAAGCACAGTTTAGAATAGTGTCAGCAGTGTTCCTGTAGTTCAGCCCAGCATTGTGTTAGCAACACAGAGCTTGTAAGTTCAAACCTCAGGGACCAGACATAAATTGCAGTTGTTCACTGTGCCATAGGTCTTTTTGCATAACAGCATTAGCTAAATGTACATCATGTGCATCGGGAACACAGTTACAGTTCTTACTATTATGTCACAGAAAATTTTAGTCATAATGCAAAAAAGAAGAATGTATTGAATATAAATACATAAGCAACATCAATAATATTTTTGGATATAAACATTAAAAATGCACAAAGGAATACAAGTAGCCACCTAATTTATGGGGAAATATTGTAAAACTGGGATATAAGTGGAATTTGCAATAAATTAATGTTTAGTTTCAGAGTTACTTGTGAGTAGAACTCCAAACATAATAAGGTAAAACACATAATAAGGCTCACAGACACAATAATGCTTTCACATTTCCAGATATATAACTTTTGTAGGTGATTTAGTGCCCCATCCTATGTTGTTCCCTGACTTGTGCCTGTAGCCTCTGAGATAGGCTTCAAACTTCAAACTAAGTAAGAGAAGCGGTTACAGGAAATGGATGGTTGAGAATACTTATGTATAACTTGTTTTTTGTGCTTGTAGCTGAAAAAAATTGTTGGTATCTGATTGAGAACATTCCAGAGTAAACAACTGGAATAAGCCGAAAGAAAATGACCAAAGATTCAAGAAACTTTCAGTGAACTTCTCAAGAATGATCTTTAATATTTGTGCTGTAGTAGATTGTATGCCTGCTGAAGTTCGGTTCTTGCCATCTCAGTGTATGCGATGTTGAATATATAGTTGTCCCCATATTCTGAATTATGGGGAGTTCTGATTTTCATGATACTGTAACTGATCATCTGTCAGCTTCTGAGAGACAAACCATAAAAATCCAGAAATGGTTAAACTTGAAAAGTGAAACACCAGACATACGGGAGAGAATTTTTAAGTGCTACTATCAGCAAGTCTGTGCATTGGTTCGCACTGTTGCCTCACACCTCTGTGACCTGGGTTCAAGTCTCCGCCTGGGTTACATGTTTGTGGAGTTTGCATGTTCTCCCCGTGTCGTCGTGGGGTTTCCTCCGTGTACTACGGTTTCCCCCCACAGTCCAAAGACATGCTGAGGCTAACCGGAGTTAAAACAAAAAAAAATTTGCCCATAGGTGTGCCTCTTTGTGTGGTTGGTGTGTGACTGTGCCCTGCGATGGGCTGGCCCCCCTGGGGCTGTTCCCTGGCTTTGCTTTCAGGATAAGCTCCGGACCCCCCACGACCCAGTAGGATAAGCGGGTTGGAAGATGGATGGATGGATGGATGGATGGGTGGGTCAGCAAGTCTTTGGGGAAACAGATTTAAGGAATAATCGAATTTTACAGCTCTCCAAATGAATGTTTGTTTCTTCTGTGCATGGTGAGGGGGATTGTGATGGTTTTCTAATGTCATGTTTATAATTGGCCCTTACAGACAGATTATTTGGATTTATATATAAAGACATCCATGCAGAGGACTCCTGGCTTATAGATGAACTCGTATGACTTGGCATCTTGTAGCTTAACCCAGACATAAGCTTTGAGCTGCTGGGGGCGTTTAGGTTCAGTGTGCTCTAGCGGAGGAGTTCTGCTGTAATGCATGCAGTACATTTTTGTATGGTATAAATATGCAGTTGGACTATTTTGGGTGCAATGTAAATTTCTTAAGCAGCTAATGCAAATGTCCAATGAGCAATTGGCTTTTTGTGTACAATAATATGGAGCCAGGTTATTAGAGCTGGGTATGAATGTAAATGAAAATTCAACCGTGTTTTATGTACATACACAGGGATTCTGTGATTTTGTGCTAATTGCTGTAGGATTATGGAACATTGCTATTTGCAGAGTCAGTTACTGCTAATTTGTTGAACGTGTTTTTTTTCCCTGACTGTGTTTGATCTTACTATGTTGTATATTAATAGTGAGTAGACAGACAAAAGGTGCATCTTCTAACCATGTAATCTGGTTAGGGCTGCAGTGATAAAAGGTCTGTAGCACATTTTAAGCCACAATCAGTGGGTATATCTAATAATGTGTGTATGTTGCGATTGGAAAGGTGTGGCCATTTGTTTGGCTGTTTGGAGGGAAGGAGCCGACCTTGCGGTGGGCAGCCGGCTGTGTCACTGTTAACCTGTTAAAAAATGGCACAGGCAGATTTGAAAACAAGATCTTCATTGCGATCTATGCCTCTCTGGAGCTGTGGTACATGTGAACTGTGTGATCTTTGTCAGTGTGAGTTTATTCACAGGTTGGTTCTTTTGAATTCACTCTAGGTGCAGTAACTAGTAATTGGGCAAGAGTAACTAGAAATAGCAGTATTGACAAATTAATCGAAAACTTTGCAGGAACTTACATATCATTCAAATTGGACATATATGACCTTTAACCTGCTGGCCAAGAAGATTACCCCAGCATTCCTCCAATTTGTACTATACCGTAGTGTAAAAGCCAGTGCAGACTTTTGCTTCCAATTAGAGAGAGAAAAACTTTTATAATTGAATATGTCATGGACAGAAAAAAAATCTAAGTTTAATACAAATTCTTGAACTTTTACCTTATTTAGCTAATACACTAGTGAATGCCCTTTTGCAGTAAGTTTTATGAAATATGGGCAGTGGGTGGGCACTTGGTTAGCGCTTGAAGTTGAACACGTCCAGCCCTGAGGCTTTCGTTTGCCTGTTGGCGTCCGGCTATGTGTGTGTGCTGGTCTCATGTGGATCGTGTTTCTGTTGGATTCCTCTCCTGGGCCAATGATACGTGAATGGGAGACGGTTCAGACAATTCGGTACACAGAATTATTGGGCTGTCCTTGTACTGTGATATATATCATACTATCACTTTGTTTTGGCTAATTGCTTTTGAGATTATGAACAGAAGAAAACAGAGGTTGAAAAGCAAAAAGTTACTTGAAAGAAATAAACCCACATTTTTATTTATGAATGTCTGTGAGTGATCTGTTATCTGTGAGTGATCTATTATCTGTGAGTGATCTATTATCTTTCAGTTTAGCAGAATGCTGGGGTCATTTAGGCTCAGCATAGCAATGAGCCAGAGCTATAGGCTCTATGAGACAAGCATCACAGTGCTGTGCATGCAGTCCAAGTCTTGTTGGCATGTTTAAGAGAAACATCAAAGGCGTCATTTTGTTGGTTTTTTCTGTGTGAAAGCAGTGTTTGGAGTTTTCATGGTACTTGTTGCTGGCTTAACTGCATAAGGCTTTACTATGACAAAAGTAATTTTATTTAGTGAAATCAAGAGTTCTGCTGTTGGTTAGGTAACATCTGTAAATTTTCTGATTGGAAACCCGAGTTAGGTGTTACAGATGTTTTATCATACTCGGGTATCATCAGACAACAGTGCAGTATTATAATAATTTTGATGCTGGGTAAAGTGTATTCTCTTTTTTTTTTTCTTTGTTAAAATCCAGTTGTAACTGATGGTAATATGACCCACTACCAAATAAGCAGTAATGGAAAGACTATATATACGGTAAATAAACACTGCACAAAATTCACCATTTGGTACAAACCTTGGTCTAGGGTTCATGTTTTGATTATTATGAGTACCTCCCATTAACGCCTCCCCCCTCCAGTCAGCATGTTTTAAATCAGGCTGTTTATTGGACAGTCTTGTGTATGTGTCTGTATGGGGGGGACCCCAAGCTTAGTGTGTGTTTGTCTGTGTGTGTGTCTGCGTGTGTGTGTGTGTGTGCATTAACCATGAAAAATGTGAGTTCAGCAGTCAGGTAAGAAAAAGTCACTTGTCTCTTGTTCAGCAATATTGCTTGTAGTTTTGTGGGCAAGAAATTGATGTACTCAAAGAGTTTAAGTTATGCAGTCGTTTTGTATTGAAGAATTAAATACTAAAGCATGATTTTGTATTGTCAAGAGTGGCTCAGCAGATGCTGCATTTATGTAAGTTACCTGCTCACCCTACTGTAAACCTTTTCCAATAAAAGCATCAGTTAAATACAAATGAGTGACACATACGGTGTGAGCACAAAATAATAAAATATCTGTGGGTCCTTCTGACCTCCATGTATTCCAGTGGTATTTTTTTTTTGACAGAGCCCCCCTATGGCTGATATATTTGATCTAAGACCATGACCACCCCCCACATCCACCCACCCAAAAACAGTCTTCTAAATATTACCATCAAACTTGGAATACTGTAATATCCTCAAAGAATGGCAGGGGCCTTTATTTACCTAAGCCACCGAACTAACTTTATGTGAGGCAGGCTTGCATTAGAGGCAGGCTTTCATTTCTATGTCCCTCTGTTACTGCATAATGGTTTTAATACAAAATATATAAAAGAATCAAATGCCACAATTGTGTCAGTTTCAGCCCTTTAAAGCATACCAAGTACATTTGTTGGAAATATTCTCTTGTATAACTGTATAACGGTAGATTACTGTATGCAAGGCTTTTGAAATTTGAAGAGCTGGCTAATGGTACCACTAACTGCTTTCTAATTATATTCTTCAAAGTTACCTTTTCATCATCAAGATTACATATGATCAGTTTCACTTGTGTGTAGTGTGATCAATCACATACGGGATTTTATTGTAAATACGCCTGATGTCACAACATAAAAACAAAACATTTCATGAGTTCCTCCAAATATAAACATTAATAGACATTCTTTTTTACAATAGAGTCAAATATTGAATAATGATCACATTTAGCTTCAAGCAAAATCTGAGCTGAGAAGCTAGGATATTACTTAAAATGAAACATCACAGCTTACCTTGATAAATGAAATAACCTTTATTTGTTTTTGTCCGGCCTCCAACCATTATCTGAGACTGGATATGGCCATTTCAGCTGCTGAAAGTCTTTAATGTTTAGTGATCAGCAGCTAGAGACACACGTGCTGATATCCAGAGGACTTTACAAGGGTTGAAATGTTTTCAGTAAACTTAGATAAATGTATTTAGTATGAAGATTTGTAGCGTACAACTGCCAAATCCCACAGAACAAGAATTCTTGCAAACCTGGTAGACAGCTCACCAGACTCATATAAGATACCTGGCTTATGTTTATGATTCGTACACAACACAGAAACATGACATGTGAATGTAACTTCAAGAAAAACTGAATTAGTGGTATGTCATGGCAGTGGAATTCTGACAAAACTTTTGCATTCAAATCATTTACATTTATGCACCAGAAAAACCATTGGATCATGACACAAAGGAGAATATCAACAAAACTTCAGTACAAAGTGTGAATAACCAGATATTGTTGGAAAGCTTTTTGGTGGTGGATGCAAACTTGGCTTTTACTTGGCTAGAATGCAGAGAAACTCTGATAAAGATCAGAGGCCTTTAACAAAAAGTGTCATAAGAGTTTACAGAGGTTACTCACTATTTAGCCAAAAGCAGGATTGCTGTTTTAGCTGTGGCAAGCCTGTAATTCCTTGTGGTTGTTTTCATTCTTGTTCCTCTAATTTCTTAATTTAAACCCAAAATAACCCCTCTTGTTTTAATTTTAACTTTAGTTTTATCTTTGCAAATGGTCATGTGCTATGATGTGGATCAGTGATCAGAAAGATGTGCTTAGAAAATGACAGATTTTGACTGGGAAATAATTAATGTTAGAAAGTACAGTGCATAAGTGGGTTGTGCTGTCATCTCCAGGGCTGGGGTTTCGGATCTTGCCTCCACTCTATAAGTTTGTTTGCTCTTCCCTTGTCCTGCGGGCTTCCTCCCACAAGTAGGGACACATTCAGTTTGGCTAAGTCTTCTCTATGAATTGCTCGTATTATCTGTGTGTCTCTGCCCTGGGATAGGCTTGGTCCTGTCCATGTACCTTGCCACGTGCTCTGTGCCCTGGACTGTCTGTGATAGGCTGCCATAACAACACGACTGGCCAGAATAAGGAATTTATATGCCCAGTACTAGTCAAAAGTTGTTGCACACCGATTCTACCATTTTTCCATTTATTGTATCATTGTTATTCTTGTCAAGCATTGGAAAGTTGAGTGAGGAACTATACATGAAAATATAAGTCAAATAAAACAAATTTCCTTTATAACATGGAAAGAGTATGTAACGGATTATGAGTATGTAGCGGATCATGAGTATTAAGAGTATGTAACGGTGCCTGTCTGACATCCTATTAACTGGCAGTATGGTGATGGTGATCGAACTCTAGGTCGTCCTTTAACTTTGCATTAGTTAACTGTTTGATCCTATGAAACAAATCAGTATTTAATGTCACTTGTAGAACGAATGCCTCGAATTTTCCCTTTAAACTGCTAGAGGACGTTACTGTGATGAATCAAAGATATGACACTTTCTTGCCAGTAAATGGCACCGAAATGGTGAACATACTGTAAATTTGTTAGCAAGGAATTTTGAGTGTTTTTAGTAAATGTTAAGAGAGTAACGAAAATGTAGAAAATCTCACTGTGTGGAAAAAATTTGAGTGGTAGTTGGTGTGTGTGTATATATCACACTTACATACAATTGTTTTGATAATCAGTTGATCAGGTGATTAATTAGGGCACAAACACAGGGTTTAAAGAAAAGTGAAAAGTTTAGTCATTTCACTGCCCAGCTTGTATTTATGTTTGTTGCAGTACATCTGCCCTCACTGAAATGATGCACTACTGAAATATCACTGCTGTCCCATGACTGCCTGCCTCCACAGGCAAATGTACCATGTACTCACCATACACACAGCTGCTCAAATTGTAATGGCACACAGAAAAGTGTGTAGTAGTATGAAGCAGGCTTAACGCCGACATTAATGATGCTAGTTAGTCATTCATTACACACAGTTTACACAGCAAAAATCCAAGTAGTTGATGACAATTTGTTGTCAACTATTTTTAGTACTGCTCCTTATCAGTGTTATTGATCAGTTGCTGCAGCCTGATATAATTAGGTCATTGCTCGCTCGGAGAGAAGTCATGTAAACGTTGGTATCTTTTTACAGAGTGGAGTTGAAAAGTACATTTCGTAAAATACTTATTAAAATAATGTCAAGGTACGCTGTGTGTGGCGTTTGTGTTTCCTTCCGATTCACGTTTCTTCTGGATAATCCGATTGCCTCTAATAGTCCAAACACATGCAATTAGGCTGACTAGAGTCTGCCAAATAACCAAATGTGAGCAGAATATCACACAAACTCCGCACACACAGACCCAGGCGTGAGAAGGGAATTGTCAGCACAGGGAATACCAGGCTACACTGCAGGCTACACTGCAGGCTACACTGCAGGCTACACTGCAGGCTACACTGCAGGCTACACTGCAGGCTGCACTGCAACCCACTGTGCCAAATGAAACGTTGCGGGAGTGGAAACCGTCCAGAAGCCTCTCTGTGATAGTGTTCTCTGTTTACCAACTTAGTAACTATTACTATTTATTTTACTCTGTGATATTTTGCATGAGTACTGCTCTGTCTAAAATGTGCTCATTCTTCATATTGCAGCATGTTATGGGATCGTTCAGGTCCCCACTGGACCCTGGTTTTGCCGAAAGTGTGAATCGCAAGAGAGAGCGGCTAGAGTGGCAAGTATTCCCTTACAAATGTTTCGAAATGCCTTCACCGCGTAATTTTAGATTGCAATATAATTATGAATTTTGCTCTGTTATTATTGTTGTCATTATTTTCAGCAGCAGTAGTGGCATTTAAATATTTGGGCACTCATGTTCTCATGATATTATTTCAGAATTGATTACAGATAGGAATAGTACACACCTACAGAACAAAGCAATGGAACCCAAGTCCACACAGAAACAAATTTGACAAAAACAGTGATTGCATCAATGACAGCTGAGCTGATAATATGAAATCGCTCCATCTTTGACGCAGTTATCCTAGATGGCTACAGATGTGCTCTATGATGTCTGGGCTTAGTGCAGGGCTGTAGCCCCTGGATGGGATTCCAGTCCATCATAAGGCACATATTACACGCATTAGGGGCAATTGGGACACAGCAGTTAGCCAAATTGCATGTCTTTGGATTGCAGGTAAAACTCACACGACACGGGGAGAACCAACATGTACACTCCACACTGATAGGGCAGAGGAGGGGTTCAAACCCCTATTCGGGAGCCACTAACCAGGCCTCAATGAAGCGTTACTCTTTGCAAAGTTCTGCATGAAAGAGTAAATAGCAACTGCCGGAGGTGTAATTTTTCATTTTCTTTTTTCTTATGAAACAGGAAGCAGCTTTGGTTTAGATTGAAAAGGATGTGGTTGTGGAAGGAACATCATTTTCTGTTTACCCTTTAAGGTTGACAGAAGACAGAGCCATCCATGTATATTATGTTACATGAGCAGCACCTTGGCATGTGTGCTGTAACTGACCGGCACAGGTGTGACACACACCCTGCACGTGACAGAACATTAGATGGTTTGCCATCTAATGGTGTAGAGCATGCAGTGGGAGGTGAAGTAAAGGGCAATGAAGGCGAACAGCACTGGAACTGTCAGACGCCATCCTGTCCTGTATAAAACATGCACTGTATCTTTTGCAGAGGTGTGAACTCTGTCCTCACAAAGATGGGGCCCTTAAGAGGACAGACAATGGAGGTAAAATGACCAAGCTAAGGCAGTCTTACACTACACTTTGCCACAGTTTGCTATGATGTCCCAAAACTACTCTTATTTGATTTTTTATGTGTAAAATTCATCAGGGATTAAAAGAGCTAAGACTATATTATTTTTGCTCCATCAGGTAAAGTGTTACCTCGTCATATTACTGTAATGGTACTTGAAGTACAAAATCATAAATGCTAAACAAATATAATCACTTCAATGTGTTTTTTTTTTAGGATATACCCTGAATGCCATGCGAATCTTTATAATTTACATAACTCATTGCATGCAGAGGTAATCTTTGAAGGACAATTAAATCTATGGCACAAAGTTAATCTTCTATGATAGTCATGTTTTCTGTAGTTATGCTCGTATTAATTAGTCTCTTGCAACATTTGTCGATGTTTGTTTGCCAGTCCTAGCTGTCATAACTGCTTCAAAAGCTCAACATTTGTAGCCTCAAATAACAAACCAGGTCTTGTAATTTTTGTATTTGGGCGAAATCTGTTTCTGATCCAAAGCACAAACAACTTAACTTTTGGTTACTCTGGTAGTGAAGATCGAAGCCAGACTGACAAATATGCCAATAAATCATCAAGGCCTAAAGGCAGAAAGGGTGCAGACTGTTACACTGCCACCCCAGTTAATACCTACAGGTTAATATTATGCTATTTTGTGGTCGGTCTTTTTTGTTACGCTATTGTTTGGTTATGACCAACACATCAAGTCTCCAATTTCAAATCTTGCACTGCGCACATTTTCCAAAAATCTACAGGACCTCCTAGAATATCTAATACTACTAAACTTAAGAAATATTAATTTCTGAGGCCATTCTTTTAGAATCAGATCACAAGGATACTGACGCTGTGAACAAGGTGCAGTGAACAAGGCTTGCACATAATTGCATGTGGTTTGAAGGGTCATTTGCTTGTAAGATGATAAGAAGTATATCTTCATTTAGAAATGAATGATCTCTCTACTGTAGACAGATTTCCTCTGACTGAATAGTTCCAACAATAGTTATTTAAGATTTGGTAGACTAATGACAATTTGCAACAGTCTTCTTGAGGTTCTATGAAGCCTTTTGATAGGGTTGAATGATGCACTGTGCTAACCTGTAACCTTTCTTTATGAAAGTGACTTTGTATATTTCATTGCATATGCACTGACGACATTTACGTATTTTGGTTTAAAAATAATTTGATAGTAAAAAAAGTTCTACGTGTAAGGAGTTTGCGGTCCGTGGTTTTCAAATGAAAAAAGTTTTTTTTTTCTGTTTTCATGCTTTACTGTGATTTTGTTAAATGAAAGCATTTTATGTTTCATTTGTTACAGTTAATTCCTTTTTTCCTTATTTATGATGATGTCATGTTACCTCTTCCCGGTACATACTCTGTTCTTGTGTTTACATGTATGTTCTTCTGTTTGAGAGTGACTGCTGTTCCCCTGTCTCCAGGCTGGGCCCATGTGGTATGTGCTCTTTACATCCCAGAAGTACAGTTTGCTAATGTCTTGACCATGGAGCCCATCGTCCTGCAGTATGTCCCTCATGAGCGATACAACAAGGTACCTTACAGCTGCCTCATTTGACTTTGTCCATCTTTCTTTGCACTCATGTTATTCTAGTCCTAAATTTTTGGAAAGTCTCTTCCTGTAATGTCTATTTTTTGTAGCATAATCATAAAATACAGTGTTCGTCATTCAAAGAACAATTAATGTCTGTCGACAGTGTGTTAATGCGAGGTATTTAAATCCCTGGTGTCTGTGGCTGCACCTCAGACGTGCTACATCTGCGATGACCACGGGCGGGAGAGCAAGGCGGCCAGCGGCGCATGTATGACCTGCAACCGCCAAGGCTGCCGGCAGGCCTTCCACGTCACCTGGTGTGTGCTATGATCAATCAACACGCGATCTGGCATATTATAGAAACATGTTAACTATTATTAAACCTATTTATGGCAGTCAATATTTAACTATAAACATTGCCATTTAAAATACTTTTACATGCAGTCAGTTCAGTTCAACTTATTTTGACATGTTACCTCTTTTGAATGTGGAAAGGATGCAGTATATTGGCCTCTCTGTAGGCTGACTGATGTCTGAGAATCCTCTGTCTGGAGTTAAAAGTCACTGAATCAAAGTGTCTTTTCAGTTTAGCAAGTTTACATACAGAGTGAACTTGCGTAAGATTTGTGTGTTTCCAGAGATTGACCCGTTAGATGTGTTCATGTCTGTTGGAGCTCCCAGTTTGATGATAACATACCTGGAGAAAGCCATTGAGGAACAGACTGGGGCAACTGTGAGCAATACATGACTCACTTGGTGAGTGAGTGTGACCAGCAAATTTGCAGTTCCGACTCGATGGCCTGGATGGTTCAGTGATTGGACACGCTATGCCTTCAAAAGTGGTAGCAACTGTACCTGGACTG
>JABFEA020000044.1:16547276-16615475 GCA_019775915.2 Cyphomyrus plagiostoma
GTGTTAGGTCTTGGTTCAATAGGTTACGTACAATCATTTTAATATGTTTTAATAAACATTGAACCAGTCCGGCCCTCAGCTTGTAGAAAATTTGTTTTTTTGGCCCTGTAATGTATTTGACTTTGACATCCCTGATCTAGTACATCTTCATCCATATAATGTTTTGTGATGTGGTAACAAGATCTATCAAATACTTCATGAATCATCATGTTCACAAGGTAAAGGGTCTTCTGCAATCGCCCTTCCCTTTGTTGTGACTAAGAGGCATTACTCCAATGCTGTTTGTCTCAAAATTTAATTAGTCCACCCATGCGATGTGTCTGCAAAGTCTGAAAAAGACTCTTCAAATTTTTTGTGATGCAATGCTAACTAGATCGTGTCAAAACTGCCCCCTTCTTTGCTTATTAACTAAAAAGAAACTAAACCGAAAAAGGAAACAAAATTTAAAAAGTAGTATTAAAATAAGAACTAATTGTAAAAAAATGGAACTTGCCTGTGATTAATACTGTAGGATATATCTTGTATATGATATGCAACTACCTGAATGTGTTATGTTACACCAACAGTATATGTCTTTTAGAGCCACAAGGAGAAACTGAGACAGAAGGAGCGCCACAAGAGGCCACCTCCAAGCAGCTTGAATTCCTCCTTGTCTAGCTCTACAGGCAAGGTCAGTTCCTGCCCGGGGTCCACGCTGTCATGCTCCATCTCCACCTTTTCACCTTTTCTTTCCCCCTGTTGTGTCCCTTCACAGTCCAGCTCTCCCTCTTGCTGGGGAATGATTTGCCAGTACTTTTAGATTTTTATTGAGTTACTGAATGGTGCCCCGGCTCATTGTTGTGTAGTAGAATGGGTTGTGGGTAGCATTGTGGATGTTGGGTTTGATTCCTGCACCCATGTGGAATTTGTATCTTCTGAGTATTCTGGTTTTGTTTTACATCCCAAAAACATACACTTGATGTGGTGTCTCTGAATTGCTCATAGTATGTGTTTGCATGTGTGAGAGTGCATGTGCTCTGTGATGGATTGGTATCCCATCCAGAGAGTCACATTCCCTGTGCCCTGTGATGGATTGGTAGCCCATCCAAGGCGTCCCCTACCCTGTGCCCTGTGATGGACTTGTTTCCTCTCCAGAGTGTCCTCTTGTTTTGTGCCCTGTGAAGGAGTGGTATCCCATCCAGAATGTCCCCTGCTTTATACCCTGTTTTTCTTGGATTAAGCTGCAGGCTCTTTCGGGCATGCAATGGATGAGTGGTATAGTAGGTGGCTGGATAGCATAGATGAACAAATTAATTGTAGAGCGCTTTCTTCATTTAGGAGAGTGTTTGACCTTTTTTGAATGAAAGAACTTGAGAACTGGTCATAGCCATATTTACAGTTACCAGCATAGTGACCTATTATCTAATGTCACCCCAATGTAGGATTGTATGGGACAAAGTTCATGGTAAGTCTGCTTAGAAGTGTAATTAATAGTGTCCCAGAAGTATTTTGCTGATGCAAAAGAATAGATTCATGGGATACATACACACACACAGATTTTGATTAGCAAAAAGCATGGGATGTTATGCAGTATATAGTAATGTTATTTTAACCAACTTTCAGGTTTGTTGAGCATTGTTTTGAAATGAGACATAATGAAATTTAATTTTTAATGTTGTTTATATCCCTTTAATGAGCTGAGACTTACACCCTGGGGATGGAGTGTGGCCCAGTCGGTTAGCTCTTGGTTCCCGTGATCAGAGGTTTGCCAGGTCAAATCCTCTGTACAGCACAGTGTCACTGTTAGGCCCTTGCACATGGTTCTTAACCTTGACTGCTCCAGTGGCTGTCTGATCCTGCTTTTTTAGCTGAACGTTGCTTGGATAAGAGCATTTGCTAAATAAGTAAGAACGCATTTAAGCTTTACACAGGATTAGAAGGAAGATTTAAGCTGACAGTCTGTAGCCGTTACTCCAGTTGCTTTCTCTGCCACTTTCCCCCTTTTCTTAAAGCCAGTATGGCGCTCTTTTGTCTTGCCTTTCTCTGTCACAGTGTGTTAAACTCCCAAAACCCCAATAAAGTCCTTGTTCCATTGCCCCATCCCTGTGTAATGTGGATCTCTTTGCCATTCCAACCAAAACAAATCTTATGAAATAATCATTTACAGAATTATAATTCACAAAAGAATTCCAACATTTCAAAACTTACATAATCAATACTGCTGTCGGGGACAGGAGTCAAAATACAATACTGTTTTTTAGTATTGAACAGGTAATTAGAAAATATGTATTTAGATTCTATTGTTTTGTTGATGGTTATATATGAAATGATGTAGATCTCTCTCTCTCTCAAGATAATTATATATAAAGGTGCTTTCCCACCACATTTCAGGTACCTGGGCTGTATGCAATTCATGGCCATTTACGTGTGTCACACAAAAACTCAGGAACTCGAACCTTTATTTTAAATAAACATGTGAGACAGAGTAAGTTCATATGTTAAATGGTTTATATACAGCCTGGAACGCTTTTTAAAATTCATTAGGGAAGTGGGCAGGGCTCTGCTACTTCGCTAACCGGATTTTATTTTTCTGCTAACCTTGAAAACTGTTAGCAGACCAATTAGTGTTCACTAAATTTTGTTGCACTTACTGTAAATCCACTAATACTTTTTCACAGGCAAAGTAAATAACGTTTAAAGGGTCGAAAACATTTGTGAATCCTAAAATCACACATATTTGTTCCGGTCTGTTGTGGATGGTTTCTGCAAATGTCTGTCTGGCATGTTGTTGGCTGACTGCGTGTAAACACACGATGTGATTGGTTGATAACTTGTTTTAGTTAATTTAGTCGGGGCTAAATGTAAGTAAACAAAGATAAGGTCCATTTATCCTGACCTAAATAGAGCACTGGGGCCTGTATCACAAAGCTGGATTATTTGCCTAGCTGCATAACTTGTCAGATTTCACGTACCCTAGTTTAAATGGACTTTATTTTAATTGGGCTTTAAAGTATCCCAGACTACCTTAAGTACCACAAGTTATCCGGTTAAGCAAGAATCCCTGCTTCAGCCCCTAGTTCAGGGGTCATCAAATCCAGTCCTGGGGGGCCGGAGCCCTGTTTACTTTAGTTCTTTCCCTGTTTCACCATAAGTGATTCAGCTCAAGAGCTGTGTGGTAATTAGCACAAGGAGTTGAATCAGGCGTGTTAAATGAGGGGAAACCCAAAAATGTGCAGGGCTCCGGCCCCCCAGGACTGGAGTTGGTGATCCCTGCCCTAGTTGTTGATATAGCTATAGACCAACAAAGAGGTGAGACCCCCCTTCCTTGTTCTGGGTAAACGGCACCATGTTTGTAGTCCTCAAGTGGCTTCACCGAGAGCACAAATTGAGCATGAACCAATCGCAGAATAGGACTTCAACAAAAAATGGTTTTACCTCACAAACGGAATATCACTGAAAGAAAATTTGTTCCAGAGGTTCCACAGAATCCAATCCCCAATTGGGTAAGTGCTAAATATCCTTAGAGAAGAATAGATAGGGGGACTGATGGCAAACTATTCATGACTTAAACCAATAAATACACATTTATTGGGGGGGGCTGAAAAACATTTTAGGGTTAACAATGCCCCTGACTTCAGTCCTGTGAAACTAAATTGCTGAACAGGTTAGAATTTCAATTCTTGAAGTATGTTTTTAAGGGTTTCCAACCCAACACCAAACCAAAGCTAAATTCATACAATAAAAGTTAGCAGTTAGTGGTTAAACTTAGCTTCTGCTAAATTCATTTTAGTGGTTTATTGGTTCAACGTTATGAAATTAAACTTTGGAGAAAAAAAAAACTATGTAATGTTATTCCCCCCCCCCACTCGATGTTGGTGATATTAGACAAAAAATATTGGTCAAAATTTTCACCACAGGAAAGGACAGTGTTCAGTAATGCTTTCAGTTTAATTGAAATACCAAAATAATTCCTTCTGCTCCATTTTCCCTCCACTACTCTCCAGCTTCAAACCACTCTGCAGGCCATGTTAGGCTTAACCCAGAAGACATTTCACTGAACAGCTGCTAAGTATAAGGCCATAGTAGATTAAACACAGACTTCCAACTTTGACATCAGAATCCCACTCTCAGTGCCATTTAGTTTTTTTTCTTAACACAAACAAAACACAAACATCTCAAACAACCACCATTCTGGGACTTTCACATAGAGGAGTGTCTAAAGGAGGGTGGGCAGTCTTATCCGCAAAGGGCCAGTGTGTGTGCGGATTTTCACTGCAACTCCCTAATTACTAATTTGAGGGCTGATTAGCTGAAGTTCTCACACCTGGGTTTGAACAGCTGACCTAAAGGTTATCCCAGAAACCTGCATACACACTGGCCCTGTGCGGATAAGAATGCCTGCCTCTGGCCTAGAGAAAAGTGTGGAAAAACCATCTGGTCTGTTGTCAGAAACATCTGGGAGAGGTTAGTGGTGAATGTCCGGATTGGATAAAGCTAACAAGAAGACCATGAGTACACAAAGAACAGCTCAGGGTTTGTGTGCAGAATAGCTACTCCTAATGCACAACTACATACTAACCTAACATTCAGAAATCCAAAACTATTAGATTAATATCTTAATCACTGCGCATCAATGACCCTGACATTTCTGCATTAACATAAACATAAAATTTAACACAAAACCCAAAGATATGAAATATTATAGTTCAGAAAAGTGGCCTCCATTTTTGTTTTTCAACAGCATATTTTCATACTAAACACTAAAAATGATTTTCCAAACTCTGCTAAGACAAACCATTTCCCCGGGTTAAATACATGGTGGATAACTGATGGAGAAATAAATAAGAATCATCATTAATGTTTGTGAGGGATACAAGATTACTTATCTATTAATCCATCCGTTTTCAAAATGATATGCCTGAAATAGCTTGCTTGGAGTCAACAAAGGGGGTAATTTTGAGATTCTTCCAGAATGCCAAACTCGTTATCCTGAGCCCACTGACCTTGTAGATAAGTCTCATTACAGCTGTTTGCTCTCATGTCTTAGTTTGGTCATTACTTACATAGAGCCCCATGAAAAATGTTTTTTTTTTTTTGTGCAAATTCCAGTTAAATTTTTTTCTCAAATTACTGTTTTTTTTTTTTTAATTTTATTTTATTTTGATCTGTTTTGGATTTTTCATTTTTAACCCGTCTTTACCTTTTACAAGGTTAACTACAAACACAAAAAATTGCAAAACGCCAATGAAGCTTTTTTTTTAAATAAATGCTGACACATTGGGAATAGTGTAAATACTGCGGTCAAAGCAGTGCCCATAGTCATCTGTGCTTATGCCTCAAACAAGTTTTTAATGATATTCTGGTCATTTGCGGGTGGGTTAGTAAGAATAAAATATAAGCATATAAAATTTAAGCATATCAAGTGGGTGGGGTAGCAGATCAGGCATAATTCTGTCTTTATTAATATCAGCGGTTTGAAATGCGCTCAGGTTGAATAAAATCATTGGGTGAGTTCAGGTCACTGGTGAATGGAACTGCGCATCACTGGTTCTTACACCACAATGGAAACACAAAAGGCAGAAAGGACCAATAGGGGGCCGTTCCTGTACCTGGGAAGGGCCTCGAGTTCCTGCAGTGGAAACAAGCATTACGGTTACTAGGCAACACCTTTCCACTCATTTGGCTTGATATGATTATGGCGTTGAAAAGTTTCAGGGTATGCCTACTGTAAGTATATATCATCGTGAAATGTGAAAAAATGTATAGGTTTTAAATGTTAACACATTATCCACGAGGTAATGTTTATAGGTAAACACATTGTGGAAATCATAGGGCCCTGAGCTTTGCTTGATGATCTAAAAATTTGTGACTGCGATCAAAAAACTAAAAATGCCAAAAGTCTTGTGTTTTGTTTCATTGTTTTTGGATAAGGTTAGGGCTGCGTAGGGGTTAACAAACAGGACGGGGGAACAAACACAAAGAACAGCCATTTACATTTTATTCAAAGTGGGGCATGTGGCAGGGAAACGATCCTTGAATTCTCTGAATCCCGTGATGACCGTGCCCTGCATCTTACATCTTCACATGTGTGTAAATATATATGCATGTTTAAGAGGACAGAAAAGCAAATCCGTGACGAGATTTATAACATTATTTGGAGGGATATAATTGTAGCTTAAATCCCCCTTATTCTAGTATATAAAGCTCAAATGTGTTTTGTGTTTCTTTATGTTTTATTTCAAAATAATGTTTAACAGATCTGAAAAATCTTTAAAACAACTTTACTACATACAGTGCTTTCTGCTAAAGAAATTCTTTGGTGTATGTATGTGTTATATGTTCAACTGGGGCCGGTTTCACAAAGCAGGTTTTCTTGCTTTAGCTGGATAACTTGTCAGATTTAAGGTAGTCTGAGGTGAAGATACAGCCCATTTAGGCCAGACTACCTAAAATCCAACAAGTTTAAACAATAAACTTTAAACATATTTTCTTGTTTAAAAAACAATTTGGTCAGAAACATGAGTAAGCTTTGAATTTTCTGAAGAGTAATTTGCAATGCGCTCCAGATAACATCTGCTCTGTACAATATTAATATCACATGTACTAGACCTGGTAATCCATCTCAATATGTCTTTGTTTATTTAGTTGTCCTCTAGTCATCATGGTAATAAGGAGACTGGGGGGAAAACCAAGAGATTGGGCAACCACAGTCTGCACCGGAGCAAAAAGGGAACCGGGAGTGGACCCAAGAGCTGTTCGTCTTCCTGTTCTTCCAGCCCATTTAACACAGGTAGCCACAAATACATTTCTGCATGTTTGGCTTTTGCAGTAATTTTACTTGCATAGTGTAACTATACTTCTTACATCGTGTGTTGACTTTGCATAACAGTATATGCTGTGCAGCCATCCTTGGTGTTATAATATGTTTTGTTTGTTTGTCCGTCCAGGTGGTGGTTCACTTTCTTCAGCTCAAGACTTTTTACAGTACTCTTCTTCATCTCGTCTGGACTGGGAACGAGATCCGGGAGACGAGCAAGCGACCGAAGAGACCAATGAGGGAAATGGAGGGCCGTGGGAAGTGGAGGAGGAGGAGGAAGACGAAGAGGAAGACGAAGAGGAGGAGAAATATGCTAAGCCGTCTCTAATGCCCCCGGTTCTTACCATGAGTGATGGTCCCCATAACTCACCAAGCTACAGCAAGATGGAGAGTAAAGGCAGCTCTTTTGAGCCCAAAGTCACAATCTCTACCTTTGGCTCCATCATGCGTATCACTTCCACGGGGGGGCTTAGTGGGGCCTCCAAGGTGCGTAAGGTGCCCTCTGAGGAGCACAGGCCAAGCAAAGCGAACAGCAAGGCGCACCAGGCCCCTTCTGCAATCATAGAGGAACCGGATACTCTGGAGGAACAGACGACGCCCCCAGTCAGCGAGAGGCGTCATGGCATGAGCAAGAAGAGTCGGCATGGGCCTGGGAGGCCGAAGGGTAGCAGGAATCGAGAAGGACGTGAAGGAAAGGAGCAGCACATCAGCCAGTCCGGACCTGCATTCCCAGCGCCGCCTGCCCTTTCCTGCACCAGCTATCCAGCTTCCGTACCAGTCTCCACCCAGAACTCCTTTTCCATAGGCAGCAGCAGCTCGCTGCTCAGTTCTGGTGAGTCCAGCTGTTCAGTGTATGGGCATCAAGGTCAGCATCAGTCTTGTGCAGTGTACAAACACTGAGCATCTATACAACATAACTTCTATAAAGCCAGTACGTGTGTGGCTGAAACAAATCTTTGGATGTGGATTTTGGGGCAAGAGAGCAAGATGATATGTGGAATGTTAGGATTCTACTGTTGGGTTCGTGAGTATAAAGTACCGGATAGTGTCTCTCTGTAGGGGAGTGGCTAAATGCTGTTCTGTGTGCTGTTTCGGCAATGTCCTTCATAAAAACCAAAATTATATGTGGTATTATATATCACCCAACAGAGTTCGGGAAATAAGCGATTTATTATTTGCATGTTATAAGTGTCAGTGTCAGTAATAAATAGACCAGAACAATAGAAGTGAGTAATGATAATGCACCACATTGGTGCTCTAAGTAAAATACTCACTGGTTATATGCACCATGTGTTTAAGTGGTGGATGGAACCAAAATAATTTCCGCTCTTGTGGGGAACATAAATTAAATAAAACATTACAGCCTAGACACAGAACTACAAAATAGAAGTTAACCGATTTATCACTGAAAGAATAATTATAAGTACATACAGTCTGGTTATGGGTAAACATCTTGTTCATCCCCCATTAATGCATGAAAACTAGTAAATCTTATTGCCAGTATAATATCAAAAGGATTGTGCTCGAGGAAAAAAAACGGGTTCAAAGATGAGAAGGAGCAGGGAAGAGATGCACTGAGTATTTGTGGTTAGTTTATGCTATAAAATAACTTTTATCTCATGACAAATGAGAAAACGCTTCAACACACGAGTACATATGAACACACCCTATAAAGTATTTCTTTTAAATATATATGACATGTTTTAGGGTTTTGCATTAAGTTGCATCACCTAAGTTAATTGATAACATTTGTTACCCCCATATAACAAAGAAACCCAGGAAAACAAACCATTGTAAATGAAACCCAAACATTCCTTTTTGTTCCATCATCTTATTTAAAAGAAACACAAAGCTGAGAGACAATTCAAATCATCACTAGAAAGCTTTTATCCAGCTATATTGTCTATGCTCAACCTAATGTCACACCTAACATTGGTGGGAGACCCTAATGTAGCCAAGGAGCTGCACAATGATTTCAATCAAGGCAGTTGTGTTGGATTAAGCTTGAGGTATTGACAGCGCTTGATATCGTTGAGACGGCATGTATTTACCATCTTCCTGCTTTTTGGGCGTGGGTGATGTCATCAGCGAAACGAGTATATTACCTCAACATCGGCAAGCTCTGTGATTTCAAGAGAATACGAGTAGAGTACGTTGCATTCCGTTCTTTGACTATTGCAGTAATGAACTAGAGCTGGAGGAAGGAGTTTATTTCCGCATGACGTTCTCTGATGTTGTTACGTTCAGCCTTCTCCTCCCGGGCTGATACTGCAGATGCAAATGCACCACAGTGCACATGGCATAGCGCTGGTCCATCTGCATTCCTGGATGTTCACACTCCCTGCACAAATTCACCAAGCAGCTGCTTATGTGGATGGCAGCGCTGTACAGTGGAGTTGTTCTTAATTCACGTTTATGAAGTGTGGCGTGAGTGTTATATTAAAAACAGCGCCGCGCCGATCAGTGCTTCAGGTGGGCCAGTACTTACTGGTACACAGTACCGGTACCTCTTTGTTTTTCTCTTTAGAGTACCCGGAACATTTCTTGGGTACTGGCACCTCTCATAATCTACCGGTAGTGAATAACAAGGTGAGTATCAACACCTGTTCTTTCACACTTCAAGCACTGGCGCTTTTCTTCTAATTTCACCGATACTGATAAGTAGCTAATCTCTGAGCCGCGTGAAACTTGACCGAGCTTGCCTGTGCAGATTAGCGGAATGATGTCGCATCGTTCTGCATTCTGTGCAAAATCGATTTGCAGGCCAGGTAAATTTTGTAGGCTGGTACTTTGAGACCTCTTATGAGTTGTCAAAATCCCTCCAGTAGTCCCTCGCCACTACAGGAAATAGCTGTTGGTGTAATACAATCAACTCAGTTATTTCAGAAGTTGTGTCTTTAGCTCTGGTGCTGGTAACTTTTCAAAGAGTTCAAACATTGGCTGGCACAATGTGAGAATGAGAGATTTGCAGTCCTGGGCAGAGTAATTGCCAAACTAGGCTGTGATTCCTATGGTGGGGTTGCTCTCTAAAGCTTTAGAGTAGAAGAGGCTCTGAGAATGGCTGGTGAGACCTTGAACCTCCCCATCTGTCTAAGATGGCACAACTGATGCCTGGCTTTAGATAACTGAGCCTGTACATAATTGAGCTGGGTGAGGTCATCAGAGATGCAGACTCTGAGATATATAGGTGTTCTCCCTCTCAGCCGGTGCCCCTTTGATGCTGAGAGGCCTGTATTCATGGATTGCTTAAAGGGACAGTTCATTGCAGGAAAAAAAAAACAAATTCAGATATCATGTAGCACTGTTTGTCCATATATACTGTTGTGATGGAGTTGCCTAGTTTTGAAGATATCGGCCATAGAAATGCCATCTCTGGAATATAATGGGACTAAATGGCATTTTTTTCTCTGGTGATTAAAACACCAAAAATGCATTTGAAGAATTTAACAGTAATCCCTCTTACTACAAATCATGACCAGGCTACTTGAGATAATCCACAGTATGCTCACTTGTAGTGAGCAATTTTATGTAGGAACTCCAAATGCCTTCCATATCACTGTGCAGAAAATTGTGCTGGGGTGCTTGTTCTCCTGACAATGTGACCAGATGTGAACATCAGTGTCGTCCTACTCAGCTAAGCTCTAAAGTTAGTCTGTGTACTAGTTTAACATTTGCCTGTGTACTGTACGGATAAGTACGGTTGAGCAAGTCAATTAGTTAGCAATATTTGACCCTCTCAGTCAAATATTGCTAGCTAATACTGCTAGCTCACCTAGCAGCACTGAGCTAGGTAGCATTAGCGCTTAGCTGAAGATGCCGTTGATGTTTACATCTGCTCATGATGTCAGGAGCACGGGCACCCTGTAGTTACCTTCTGCTCAGTGATATGGTATCTTTAAGTTATTTACACCATCGGCACAATAATTACACAGTAATATAATTTTGATTTGAGTTTTATTTGTTTTGGAAATGTTCAGTTTTACTGTGTCAGATGCTGTGTTTGACTGAGACGCTGGCCCATAATTACACTCAAGTTAAATTATTAAGCAATATAGGTCAGCAAATATGACTTTGGGTAAGTTATCAAATTCTTCATATTGTATTTATACAGCATATTGTATGATACGAACCTCTGCTTTCGTCATTCAGGTGTTTACTCCAGTAACAAGGACCCTGTCTCTTTGGGTGGGGGTATGTGTAGTACCACAATAGCCTCAGGACTGCTGTCTTCCCATACCTCTACACACCCCTATACATCTTCCTCTGTGACCAACACACAGGTAATAAACGTTTGTGTTTTTGTATGTCTTCAAGTTAGGATGGATGATTGTGGGGAAATTTAAGTCTCTATGAGATCCATTCTTCTCAGACTTCGCCGTGAAATGAATTTGATCATTTGATTTTGGAGATTTGAGATTTTGAGATTGAGAATTAAAAACAAACTTCTGTACAACTTTGTTGTTTTTATAGTGCTTTTAAGAGGCTGTTGTCTGCTCGGGACCAAATGTTAAAAAGGTCTAAATTGCCACAGAAATATTTATGAAATAACAAACAAGCATGTATTAGAGCTTACCTAGCTGCATGTCTTCCTCCTGACCCCATCAAAGTGTCCTTGAGCAAGAAACTAAACCCCAAATTGCTCCCGGTATGCAGGTTGGCACCTTGCATGGCAGCCTCCGCCACTGGTGTGTGATTGTGTGTATGGATGGGTGAATGTTAGGCATAAATTGTAAAGCGCTTTGAGTACTCGGAAGAGTGGAAAAGCGCTATATAAATGGAGTCCATTTACCATTCTCTCAAAATACTGCACTACGGCAAGCCAAATTGCCTTTTATTAGTATAAGGCTTACTCATCATAACTTAATTCTAACTAGTAAAAAATAACATTCTTACTAATAAAAATACCATTTTTATCAGTAAGAATATGAATTCAATGTATCTATAATACAATTCTTACTAGTAAAAATGATCATTCTTTATCTTCATCTTGCTATTTATGCTCACTTTTCACTGAGAAAAACAGTCCCACCCACCCCCAGAAATTAGTGGCCACCAGCTGCATAATTTCTACACCTCCCAAACCCCCCCCATGTCCTCACCAAACACCTCCCAAACCCCTCATGTCCTCACCAAACACCTCCCAACCCCCCCCATGTCCTCACCAAACACCTTCCAAACCCCTCATGTCCTCACCAAACACCTCCCAAACCCCCCATGTCCTCACCAAACACCTCCCAAACCCCTCATGTCCTCACCAAACACCTCCCAAACCCCTCATGTCCTCACCAAACACCTCCCAAACCCTCCATGTCGTCACCAAACACCTCCCAAACCCTCCATGGCCTTAACAAACTCCTCCCAAACCCCCCTTGTCCTCACCAAACACCTCCCAACCTTGAGTTTTTGCTTCCGCAACTACAAATTCCACGGTGCTCTTGGCTGGCCGGTACCTGTCAGCTGCCCTTGGAGTCTCACAGGCTAACAGAACCTGGAAGACTTTCAGCCGGACAGCTTGCTTTACGGCTGGTGTCCACCCCCGGGTTTAGGCTTGCTTCTGTGAAGGGCATTAACAACCTTACGGCGGCAGCCTTTCACAGCTGCCTCAGCAATGGAGGCGTGGAACACGGCCCAGTCAGACTTAACGTCTCCAGCCTCCCTTCTGGACAGGGGCTGCAGCCAGACTCTCGCAGCTCACCCTGCACGTTTGGGTCTACCAGCTCTACCTGGCATTCTCTCCATCATCTGATCCAGCTCAGCTCCTCTCTTAACCTGAGTGTCTCACACATAGTGTCACAGATCTGATGATATGACTACATCAGGTTATCTTAGTGACAAACACGCTTATAGAAAGACAGTGGTGGGAAACTAAGCTTCCAGTATACTATATTTCTTACAAGCATCACTTAAAAATACTTCTTGAAGACCTGAAGCAGACTAGGAGTACTTATTTATCAGGTCTCATCACTGCCCATATAAATGCCCCAAAGATTATCTTTTCCACTAATGACACATCAGCAAACCCCTTCCCTTTTCTTTAAGTTATTCCCTATTGACAAATGTACTGGATTTGCAGACTTTTTTTTTTTTTAGGAGTGAAACAGTTAACATTAGAAACGACATCATAAATTCTGTTCTTCAGAGGCTGGACTTTCTCCTCCAGCACATAGAACACAGTAGTCACATGTCCACGTTTCTGCCTGTTACCATCAATGAGCTTATTAAGAGCCACCCTGCTCTTTTGGTTTTCCTTGACCATAGTGCTGCATTTGATACCATCAATCACAACCACTGCTCTTGACCGGCTGCAAAATTGGGTTGGCCGTTCTGTCTCGGTGCTAGATTCTATGTTCTCTTTGTGATCGTGCGTTCCGTGTGGCACTTTGGTGACTGTGCTTCAGAAAGGTGTGTGCTGGCATGGGGGGCCTCACGGATCTTTTTTGGGTCCTTCACAGTACATGTTGCCGTTGGCCAACTGTATTAGCAAATACAGTGTTTCTTTCCATTAGTATGTAGATGACGCTGAGCTATATCTGAAGAAAAAAGAAAGTCCAAATATTATGCAGGCCATTTGACAAAGGCTACAGCTAGTTAGCTACTTTTGGTCAGGTAAGCTACCTTAGCCATCTCGTGTCTTTTCACATTGATTCGATCTTAAACAGTGACAACAGCCTAGTCTATGATCAAAAACACATGAAGTAAAATACGTCTAAACAATAAAAGGTCTTAGGCCCCCCGCGACCCAGTAGGATAAGCGGGTTGGAATATGGATGGATGGATGGAATAAAAGGTCTGTCAAAGTTTTAAGTCACTTACTAAGCAACATGTTTGATACTGTATGTGTCTCCACTTTTTCTCCTATTGTTATCTTACATTGTTTTGTTGTCTTACAGAATCCTTACTTCTTATTGATATTTTCTTTTTCTTGTGTGCGTGCACATTTAACATTGGAAGTCCAGAAGTGACAGAATGTTGTAAGATTGGGTCACTTAAATATTGTGATTATTGGCTGTAGTTACTCACTACATTGTTTCACCGGGTATTTAGTCGTTTTCCAGGAGTACATTTCTAAAGTACCGTTTCAACCATGTCTACGTATTTATGTAAATATATCTGTTTATGGAATGAAGACATCTCCTGAGAATTCCCACGTGCTGTGTGTGCTGATGGTCCACTTCTTCTTCTGCAGGTGTACACACTCCCCACTTCTTCCTACAGTCTGAGCTCCACGCGGATGTGTGGCAGTACTCTGTCTACTGCCTCTCCGTTGTCGGCTCTCTTGAGCCGGACCCAGAGCTCGCTGCCAGGTTGTCTGCACGCGTTCAGCACATGGCACATGATGCCCGCCCTGGGCTGCTTTCCGGGGGGCTTCACTGCAGCCTGTTTCCCCCCCCCTGGCATTTTCAATGTTATCATTTTTATCTGTACCCAAATAAATTGCCGTTTATGTTTTTTGATATGTGTAATTTTTTTCCATGACTGTAAATTGTGCGTGTTTTAGATAGAGTGTTTTAGTGCACGTTTTGCCCAGGATTTATTTATATAATTGGATATATTTTATTGGTCTGGTTATTCCGCATCTATTCACATATCGTGGAAATAATTTGATCACAGAGTTGCTCTTTAGTTGTTTTGACTTGCATCTTAAGTCAAGGGTTCTGTGAGAGCATTACAGATGTGGATGGCATACAGATCCATGGCTTTTAGCCGTGATGATGTTCATTTGGGAATTTCCCACTTGTCTTGAGTGACAGATTTGGATCCCGGTGCATTGTTCACAAAACTAGCATGTCACAGTTATGGTGACGTGGGGCAAAATACACAGAACCTAGGACTGACTCTGCCTTCCACCACAAGTGGGCGCCATCCTCTGTGATGATGCTCAATAATGTTGTTGTTCGTTTCAGAGCCACACCTGGAAGATCACTTTGTTTGCCGCGGCAGCTCTCCTCAAGAAAGCCTTTCCTCACAGTAACTATCACTCGTTTATTCTCTCTGTCTGTCACATAGATCTTTACTGGTAACAGAAGTTTGTCTGCTGTTGTCTCCCACTGCTACTCACGCAGCTCAGGGCAAGTTCCTTTGTAGAAGATCAAGGTGTTCAAGATTGGCCCACAGTGCCTTTCAACTTTGTCCTCGTATGTTCAGCCTTCAATGAACTGTGATGTGCTTGAATAAAACAGAAAAGAAGCAAAAAGAGAGAAATAATAAATACATATAATAACTGGGCCTTGAACTGATAACAATAAAATAATATTTTATCTCTTCTTATTCTATATCAACACACCCTTCATTACATAGATGACATTTAAACATAGTTTACAGCGCTATAATACATACCTTACCTAACCATAACACTGAAACTATGTTATAATTATTATAATTATATCTCTGATGTTATTTTTCACCAGTGGCATGGGAGTTCAGTTGCTGTCATTATAGCCTTAAAGCTCATTTATAGTTTATTATAGTACTATTGGTCTAATTAATAAGGTGACCCAGTGTTTTCAGTCAAGCTTTTCTCAGGATCCGGTCCCGGGTCTCGCGCCTTCAGATTATTCCCCAGTGTTGTTTCCTCAAAGACAGCTGAGGTTCAAGTATTATTTCTTCCGACTGACTGACTGACTGGTTTTGAACCAGTTCAATGCATCCCTGGGTCATTAAGGATGGGTGTATGGCAGGGGACCCCAATTTCAGTCTTGGAAGGCCAGAATCCAACACAGTTTCCAGATTTCCCTGCTCACACATGCATTCTAAACCTGGTAATTAACAGATTAAGATGTGTTTCAGCAAGGAAATCTGCAAACTATGTTGTATCGTAGGCCTCCAGACCCGAACGGAGGAACCTTAATGTATGACATCACCACTTTCATACATGTTTATTTTTCCTCATTTTCAAATCCACGTCTTGAAAATGTGTACTTTACAAATCTGTGCACCTTGCAACTTAAAAGAAAACACTGGTTTTATTTAATGTGGTGATGTCATACAATGAAGACTCTGATTGCTTAAAGAAGTGAAATGCAAGCCCCAGGGATGTGTTGAACTTCGGAAAATCAGGACATGGGTTTGTTTTCAACTGTGTTTTATGAATATCTTAATAAAATTTGCTTGAGTTGCTAGTATTGCAGTTGAAGTGGTGGGCAATGGTATTTTTGGCCACCAGGGGGTGCTGCCTCACTTTAGTTTCTGACACTAGTATTTATGTTTTGATAACATTCATTGTTTGCAAGCAGCTAACCATGAAGTCTCAAGCAATACATTTCTTTAACTGATTGAACTTATTCTAAGGCCACAAAAAAAACATTACCATAGAAATAATACACAACAGCCTTTTAATTGGCGGTTTTGGTCAAGGATTGTATTAATTCTTCAGATAATGGCATTAGGCCATCATTTTGTAGTTCTTAAATATTTTACATTTGCTCATCATGCCACAGTGTGGATGCAGCAGCTCCCTTCGTTGTGATTGTACTTCATTGCGATGTGTGACAGAACAAGCAGTAGCTGTTTCTCAACACGTCCCTGTGTAGTTAAAGATCACCAGCACAGAGAAAACAGCAGACTTGAGGTAGCCTTTGAGCAGTTTTTAAGAACATAAGAACATAAGAACTATACAAACAAGAGGAGGCCATTCGGCCCATCAAGCTCGCTTGGGGAGAACTTAACTAATAGCTCAGAGTTGTTAAAATCTTATCTAGCTCTGTTTTAAAGGAACAGTCTTGATGTCGCGTATCCTTTGAGCGCTCTCTTAGTTGCAGTAGCGCCCCATACGATAATTACTGTCTCTTGTTCAGTTTTTCCTATTTATTTTAAATAACGTGTTTGCTGTGTTTTACTTTTAGGTTTCTAATATCAATACTTACATTCCTGAGAGAATCTCTGTTAGCAGATATGTAAGATCTGCTCCGTTTACCTAGGTCACCCATGAGCAGCCTACCTCTTCTGTTTGACCAGAGGGAGGGGGTGGACCGTGGGCCCAGAGGCCGGCCGGAAAACGTGCCCCTGGCGAGCTCCCACATCGAACTCCTCCTGGAGAAACATGGCAATGGCGAGATGGGGGTGAACAGTAAGTGAGACTCATCTGTCACTCATCAAAGCCGAGCGATGGAGATATCGGACTGAAAGTGCTGTCGCATTGCAGTAGAGAGGAAAAGCTGACTAACACGCCCGTTTTCTTTCTCTCTCATGTCGCCCTTCTGTTGTTCCTCGTGTTATTGTCCTGTCATACCCTTATTTACGCCTTCACCTCGACCCCCAATCCACACGCCTCAGTTGTAGAGATGCTCAAGTCATTACACTCGCTGCAGCAAGAGAATCAGCGCCTTCAGGATCAGATCCTCAGTCTGACGGCGAAGAAGGAGCGTCTCCAACTTCTGAATGTGGAGCTGGCCGTACCCTTCCCTCCTCAGGCACCTGCCGCCAACTCTTCTGTCTTGACCACCAACCAGATCAATTTCCTCTCCTCCCCTCACGGTCAGCCTTACCGCAGTAACGTTTTCTGCTTCAGTAAAATCATCGCAGGCGCTACAACTATTTGATGTGCTTTGGACAAAAGTGTCTACTAGAGAAATATACGGTGCCAGTCAAAACTTTGGACACACCGAGCTGCCTGCAAAGGAGAGGGTTGCGTCACATGACCTGGCCACCTGACGTAAACGCAGAAGAAATGGTGTTGTAGGAGATTGACCGGAAAGTCAAGGAAAACGGGCCGCCTCCAGGACAGCTGGTGAAGTATCCCGGGAGCCAACATCATGAAATTGGCTTAGAGGAGAAAGTGGGCTCAGCCAGTCCCTGGAGCAATTAGGGTTAAGGGCCTTGCTTAAGGTCCAAATAGTGGAGTCATTCTGCTGACACTGGGATTTAAACTGGCAACCTTCTGAGTCCCAACCCACTAAATTTATTAAACTTGTTTTTTTTTGTCAGTGTATAATTCCATATATGTCATTTTATAGTTTTTATGTCTTTATAATTATTCTAAAATGTAGAAAACAGTAATATGAACCTTTCTATGGGACGTTTGGAAAAGTCCAAACTTTGACTGGCAGTGTATGTAATTACTACAATGTAAAGGTACTAAATGTGTGTCATTTTAGCCTGGAAATGCTCACATCATCTACCCTTACAAATGGAATTATCTTAATAGAAAGGACAGAAGATTAATGAGAAGCATCGGTTAGGTACTTACGCCTACCCTGTACAGGATGAGCGAATGGTGGATGGATGAAACCATATGGCAAACTACCGTAGTTTGTAGGCATAGTTTTGAAATTGTGAAGATTTTGTCAGAATTTATGGTACAACTTTATAATAAGATTACCCTTATAAAGGGTGTGTAGTCAGGTTACCAAACATTTTAATGAAGTTATAATACAGTTTTTTTTCATTAATGAGTTGCTACCATTTAATAATAATCCTTTATCAGCCATTGCACAAGTACAGGTACAAAGGAGTTTGTCTTTTTGCTCACCCCATCTTGCTCTTCATAGCCTGGGAGTCACAGCACAGTGTGGACCATTCTGTGGCCTCCCTGGAGCTGGGGATTAAGGGCCTCACTCAAGGGTCTCCAGACATGAGACCGGGGCTCAAACCAGTGATCTTCCAATCACAGACACAGAGACTGAGCTCACTGAGCTACTCACCACTTTATTATAAAGGGAGCCTTATTATATAAAGTTCCACCAGATTTATCTGCGAGCTTCATCACATATGAGTATAAAATTATGAAGACATTGAAATCTTGTTCTGTTTGGATTGGGCTTTTTTAACGTGCTTTCTTTGCATTATTTTCTATTTTTAATACAGTGTTTTTTCAGAATTTCTCCGACTGTTGTTTCTCAGATTATTGCTCTTTACAGATGCTCTCAATTCCAAGAAGAGCCCCCCTTCTAAGAGCAACATCATGAATGAGAACGCGCTCACTAATTCTGAGGTGAGGGCCTCGTCATGTTTGCATTTGCACCACATGGCTATGTCAGTTACTTGATATTTTTGTAATATTTACCCACAAAAGCTTTTATATGTATATTTGATGTCAGCCTGGTTCAAAGCAGTTGAACGCGACTATTTTGTAACTAGATCACCTCTCACATAATGACGTGCTACAGCGTTGGTTTGTTGTTCGACTGAAAGTTTCATTCTTAAATTCAACTTTACCATCATAGCGTAGAGGCAGAAAAAACGCTAGCAATAAACATTCAGGCTGCCTGTCATGTCTGTGATAAAACAATAAGCGATGCTTTTCAATTTCTCAGTGATGTGCTTCAGTTGGATGCAGATTTTTGGGATTTTATGATATAGCGCCTTGTGTGATCTCTGTCTTTCAGGAGCTCCCCTCTGGCTGTCCTTCCAGAAGTAGCTCCTCCCTTTCATTTCAGAGCACTCCGCCTCCTCAGCAGAGTCCTGCCTCCCTGAGTCAGCAGTTTGTAAATGGGCTGGGGAGGGCACTTACTGGAGGGCTGGGAAGCATGAGTCAAGCTGGTAATACCACCCTTCCGATGGTCGGTGGCTTAATGTCTAGTCTGACTGGAAGTCCACAGCTGTCCATGAATGGCGTGCTGGGTAGCCTAAACGGGGTGATTCAGTCTCCTAACCAAAATGCTAGCCAGCAGCCTCAGCTCTCCATGCCCACGCAACAACCATCCCATCAACAGACACTGTCTCAGGGTTTGCAGATCCCTAACAGCCTGACTTCGTGAGTTCCTCTTTCAAATAAAATAATAATATCAGTGTGTAACTAATAAATACTAATAACACCAGTGTTGTAGAGCAGGGCTATTCAATTCAGGCCCTCGGTTCCAAATCCAGGCCTTGTTTTCAGTTCTCCCAGGTAGTTAGTTTAATAATGACTGATTCTGATTGGTCAGAGGCTTCACACCCGGCTCACAGGTGAAGGAAGGCTGGAAAATCAGCAGGGCTCGGCCCTTGAGGACCGTGAGTTGAATAACCCTGCTATAGAGTATGGAGTATTTTTGTGATGTAGTGATAGGAATTTAATTGGTATTGCTGAGATAGTATTTCTTTCTGGAGCACTTTTTTGGTATTGTAAGTTTAATAATGTAGAATTAACGCACATAAGGGAAAGTCCTTTAAGGAAATAGAGAGGCAATTTTCCTGTGTGTGTTATAAATGTCTTTCATTTTATACATAGATGTGCTGTGTGCTCTTGGACCACCATTTGCAAGCGTATATTATATAGCAGTAATGTTATTGTATTGCGATGCCCCTGGACCACCATTTGCAAGTGTATATTATATAGCAGTAATGTTATTGTATTGCGATGCCCCTGGACCACCATTTGCAAGCGTATATTATATAGCAGTAATGTTATTGCATTGCGATGCCCCACTTGTATATCAGCACTGTCTGCATGTATTCGCCACTGTATGCAGTAATTCATGATCCATTATGGCGCAGGTCTTCCCTACTCTCAGAGCAGCAGAAGCAGTTCCATCTCCAACAGCAGCACCAGCTCCAGCAGCTGCTCCATTCCCAGCACTTCACTCCCGTAATGTTCATAACAGTCCATTTCATTAACCAAAGCAGTTTACCCTTCAATAGACATTTTTTTCTGTATTAGATATTCTTCTACTGCACAGTCCTGTATGAAGTTCAAGAAGGAACCTGTTTGCTGGTTATTCTCTATGTATTTATTATGTTCCCTGGATGGGAAGTGCATAGAGTTCTGGGACCAGTCCACCACCACTGCAAAGATTTTCTGTTTAGTATGATAACACAAAATTTATGACGGCTCTTTTTCAAATTGGAAAGATTGCTCATTGTCTGGCCAAGGAACTGGAACTGATCAAATTTTGAGACACCACTTAGTGACAGCAAAGGAAGGGCTGCTTTTCACCTTGTCAGTGTTATGTCGAAGTACTAACGTTTTTCACAACAAAAAGAAAACAGTGCCCCATAGTGACATCAAACAGAAGGGCAGCCTCAAAACACTTGATCTGGATACTGCAGATAACTCAAATGGTATTTGACAGATCTTTCTCCACCATTTGCAGGCACATTTTAAGGGTGACATTCTAGACCTAATCAAATTTTGAGACAAATTGCACAAAAATCGAAGCAGAGCCACATAATAATAACAAAAGGAAGGGCAGCTCAGAGACTTAAACTTCTCAACATAATAACTCAAAAAATATTTGACGGATCCTTTTCAACTTTTTCCAACATAATGTATGGATGAAGTTCTGGACCTGATCAAATTTTAAGACAAGTCATTCCAAGATGGAAGCAACACTGCTTAGTGGCAGCAAAGAGAATTACTGGGCAAAGGGTTACTGGCCTTGTGAATTTGATCTTATTACCCTCTTCACTTTGTCTGATCTTTAATAGTCCTTATTGCCACTTCACAAAACCGTTATATGGGTAAAAGTCTACACTTAGACAAATTACCCCAAAAACTGAAGCAGCAGTGCTAGGTGGCAGCTGAGGATGGACAGGAGACTGCAGATGCCACCTTGTAAACACAGTAAATCTTTTTTTTTTTTCACTTCTCAGGAACATTGTACAGGTCGGTGGTTTTACATTGTTTTGCACCAGCAGACCCTCAGAAAATCATATCGGAAAATTTTGCTGCTCGGCAAAGTTTATCAGTAGCAGTCCAGTAAACAATTGGCAGGATTCAGCACTGATTTAGCCCCCACCAAAGTGGAAATCGAACCTACACCCCTGAAGTTGCACAAAATTGAAATCAATGTATTTTATTTAATTGATTAATTTTTGTAGAGGTGTAAGGTTAGGCTTAGGGTTAGGCTTAGGGTTAGGGTTAGGATAATCAGGGTGGTATTATCTTGTACCAAGATATTTTTCTTTGCTAAATTTATCATGGGGAATCTTCACCATGATAGCCAATTAGTGTTGGTATACCATGTACCATATACCACTCAAGCCTAATGTACTGGGCCTAGGGTAATGTTGTTGTTGTGCCAAAAGCCTCTTGTTTCTACCCTTCTACTTACGCTTCCCATTTTGCCTTCTCTCTACTCCTCCTGCCGAATCCCCCCATCGATGCCCAGGAACAGCAGGTCGTCGTTTACCAGATGATCCAGCAGCAGAGACGAGAGCTGCAGCATTTTACACTGGCCAGCTCCCTCACCCCCTCCCCTGCCAACCCTGTGGTCGGCCAGCTGGCACCAGCATCCTCACTGCAGGGAAGCCAAGGAAATCCTTTCTTCAATCTACAAGACAACACACAGCACAAACCTGGGGTAGGTATAAGACATTCTGCCATATTACGTGAATTGACTTTGCATTTTCGAAAGCGTATTCGTCGGTAGTTTTCAAATATGAAATTTAGAAATGTATTTTATTGACAGGCTTATTATTTATTTATTTATTATCAGGTTTATTATTTCCATGCTTCGGAGTGATGGGGAACATATAGTACCTAAACAGAGTCTTTAACCCAAATAATGAATTTTAAAAATACCAGCGTAATGTTAATCTACCCGGTCATGACCGCTAGTGAATATACATAATCTTTTTAGGAAGATAGATTGTGCATATGTTTGCTACTGGTAGACGCAAAATTCAATTTATTTTTTAACATGCATTTATTTGTCTCTTTAGTCAGGGGGAGATAAGGGTGGGGAGAAGAACTGACAGCAATTGGAGCAGAAGATCACCTGCATCCGGGGGGGGGGTCACTGAGATGTATAGTTATCAGCAGGTGCTGAATATACTTTGCTCAAAGCTCAATGTACAGCACCAGCCTTTATTTGGCAGTATACAGATTAACTTATCTGGTTTTGTGGATGGGGTGCACTAAGCTAGAATTGGCATTGATCAGTACTAGATATCTTGGCTTTGGTTAGTATTTTTTTTTATGGTTTTAGCATAATATCTCAATTGTTGTTAGTAACGAACCCATCCACATTACACAAATATTACACAACATGGACAGCCACTCGCCCCTTGAATCAAACCTAATCAAGGCCACTGCTCTCTTGGTGTTTGTCTCGCTTACACAGACACAAACTCACTGAAATATACTTCACTTTTCCATGCCGTCCTTGTTTTTTATGGATTCTTACAGCACCGCAGACTAAACGAATAATATTATATGTAGTTGGAAGATATTACCTCAAAGCTCAGTTCCTTCTTTCCTGGTCTAACAGTATAGTTATGTGGACCCATATGTACTAGCCACTAACTAGATACTTTTTAATTAAGCATGGCAGTAATTTGTGTAGCTTGTCAATTTAAGGCTCAATTAAATTAAAATTTAAAAAGCATCCCAGACCAGATAAAAAAAAAAAAACACAATTCCAGTATTGAGCCTCCAGTATTGGGTCTCTTTCCAGTGAAGCGTCTTAAAGCTAATTAATAAAAATCCCCTCTGAACCAAGCATAAATAATCATTTGAAGAATTTGTTTTTATTGCAAGGTTTTATAGTTTAGATGAAAGTGGCAGATATAATTATAAGAATAAATATAATAAAGTATTTAGTAGAAATTGTCAAATATAAATACAGGGGGTTTACCTTTGCTCTAAAAATATCGGATTAAAAATAAGCCTCTAAAATCTCTTAACTTTTCTGCCTTTGATTTATATCTGGGGCAGCATGGTGGTGCAGTGGTTCGCACTGTTTCCTCACACCTCTGGGTCCAGGGTTCGGGTCTCCGCCTGGGTTACGTGTGTGGAGTTTGCATGTTCTCCCCGTGTCGTCGTGGGGTTTCCTCCAGGTACTCCGGTATCCCCCCACAGTCCAAAGACATGCTGAGGCTAATTGGAGTTACTAAAGTGTGTGTGTGTGTGTGCGCGTGTGTGTGTGTGTGTGTGTGCCCTGCAATGGGCTGGCCCCTTGTCCTGGGTTGTGGCTGTAGCTTCTGGGATCCAGTGGTTTGGGAAATGGATGGATGGATTTATATCTGTTGGGGCTTTTAACCCGGAGACTGTTTGCGTTCTGTCAGTTTGTGTAGGTGCCGCCGCAACTCAATGTGTTTGGTGTCCTGACTATTGAAGTAACGCTTGTGCTTGTTTCACAGTTTGTTTTCTGTTCATAAGCTGTATAGTATATTTCAGTTTCTCAAACTGTTTTTTATGAAGTAAAAGTGTCGCCCCCCCTGAAGCATTATCATGTGGTGCACATAGAGGTACAATTAAGTTATTTTATGAAGTATATGATTACGATGTTTAATACGGAATATTTTTCATTACAGAAAAAACTGAAACCAAATGACAGCGAATTATAAGTGTATTGTAATTAGAGTAACATATTATTACTGAAGTCAGGTGTAGGTAATAGACTGTTTTTACAAACTGTACCTATGAACTGATATAAAAATGATGTTCTAATTTAAAAAGTATTGTTTTGAAAAAAAGGAAATAGATGGTGCACGTTGTTATACAGTTTTTAAGAAAAAAAAAAGCATTTTCCCTTTTGAGTAATGAACCAAGGGACAAAAAGGGACAAAATCTAACTAGCAGTTACTATCTGACCAGAGTTTATACATTTTTCTGGGTTATGTTTCTTTGGCTTTACCATTATTAATGGTTATTCATTTAAAGAAATAAAAATGCAAATATTTCTGTAATTTCTGTAAAAGCGAGTGGCTGATTGTTTCATGACATCCAGACATAACGCTTCATGGGAGAGGACATATTATACCATATCCAGCAAAGATTTTGCATTTAGCAGTAAAATTGTTGGGATTTTGTTCCACTGATACTTATTTAATTTTATTATTTATTTTTTTTTTAAATCAAAAATCAGCCAAGCTTCCTCGTTTGTGTTCTTATAGGCCACTCTATAAACGCAAATTCTTATAACTAAAGTGCTCCTGTAGGTTTTTAACAAATTAGCTAAGCATCTAAATTTCAGCATCTAAAAAAAAATAATAATTTTAAAGTCACCCTGTAGTCATTTATTCGTGATTTATTCACCAAGATTCCAAACATATTTAGGTGTCTTCTAAAAACACTTTTGTTTTGAACATGTGTTATAAATAATGGCCAGATCAAATCAGATGAAAAAATATTTTGTGAAGTTTGGACTGTACTTGTATTTGCAGAAATGTAATGATTCTGACATCCATGCTCAGGTTCCATAACCATCATCTCCTGTGTTTGACCCACATAAGCCTAGAGAAGTAAATCAAGCATCTGGGGTGAACTTCCTGAAATTATTTGAGCACTTAACATTTCTAAAATAAAAAATCATTTTATTGTGTAGTATACTAATACTAATTATTGCCTTGAGATAAAAGAGAAAAAAGTGTTTTATTCTCCGTGTTGGTGGGTGACTCGGTGAATTATGAATGTAGTGTAAATTTTGTAATGATTTCACAATTTCTTTTTTTAATGCTACTTTTTTGGTAACATGTTGCCAGGCTGAGTTGAACACATCAAACTGCAAAAACACATTTATGGCTGTGAAGGCTTTACTCTGCTTGTAAAAATCCAACAACAATATCCTTTGTTAATATGTAATTCACATGCACTGAATTGTTATTAAAGCAACAGGCTCTTCTACAGCTATGGACTCCAAAGTATTATTAATAATAGTAATAATCTAAATAATGAGCTAAATAACTTTCATTTCTGCAGAATCATACGTTATGTGCTAAAGCAGTCTGCATAAGGCAGGACTATCATACTCGACACAAGTATATGTTCATGGGGTTAACTTGCATGTGTGTAGCATGGTCTCCTTGTGTTCAATAGGGAGTATATTGCATAATTCTGCTAAAAATGCGATCTGTACCACAGGTGATGCATGAGAAAGTACATCATATGGTAGTATGCTTCCCATTTTGTAGAAAAAAAAAAAACTTGTGTAGTTTCAAGTGCATTTAATACTATTGTAACTTTTGTTCGATTGTTATTATAGTTAAATAAAATGCTCAGCATCGAATTTGGATCAGTCCTGGCCCATGTGGTGCCATAAATGAACTTATCCGGCTAATTTCACTTTGGCTCGCAACAGTGCAGAGGTCACAAATACTTTTACGGCAGTGTCTCCCAATCTGGTCCTCGGGGAGCCACAGCTGGTCCACGTTTTCCCTCTGAGCCCCCTTCCAGGAAGTCCATATTTTTGCTACGGGGAGCTGGGAGGGAGCAAAAACGTGGACTGTCTGTGGGTCCCTGAGGACGGGATTGGGAGACAGCATTTTAGTGGCATCCTGCATCACACAGCCTTTGTGTGCTGGCACTTCATAAGGTGTCAGTGCTTTTAGGGGTGTTGTACGTTGCGTAGCTCTTCAGTTCTGGAAATTTGGAGGTCACAAATATTTCTGGGGCACTTAACATCACATAGGTGTTTTCTACGGGCATTTCAGAAGGCTGCCTTGCATTGCACTCCCTGCAGGGAGTGTGAGTACGTCTAGGGGCGTGAGTAAGCCAAGTTTGCTTTTTCTTTGTAAAATGAGCCGGTTAAGTCAGCACCCTCTCAGAGATTAGGACCGTCCTGAGGATACTGCTTACAATGAATAAATTACATTTAATTCACCCCAGCTTTAAAAAAATATTTTAAGCAAATATTATATGATTTCACAAGATTCCTGCAGCTTAAAATACAGATGAACAGAACAAGCAGTCTTAGTCCTAGAACTCAGAATTTCACAATGACTAGTAATTACAGTGGTACCTCGGTTCTTGAACTCACTAGAACTCAAATTTCTTGAAAGTCGAACAAACCTGTTTGTCCTAGAACTCAATCTGAATATCAGCAGTCGAACCATGAACGCTGACCTAATATAAATTGTACGCGCCAGGAAATGAGTCATACTACACTGCAATTCTTAATTGAATGCCTTCTTCACAGGCTGGACGATTAATCAAGTAATGCAGCGCAACATTACAGTAACTAACAATAAATAAACCGCTAACTTACATGTACTATTAGAGCATTTATGTAATTTATTTAAACTTTATTTTGCCTACCAGGTAAATTAACTGAAAAGCAGTTTTCACAGCTTTACATGATATTCGGGAGAAATAGCAGATTACGCATCGGAACTGCCTGTTATACAAACATCATGCGCGTAACTAAACTCTTCAGCTAATAAGGGTAAAGGTGTGTTGTAACGGAGACGGTTCCAGTTTGTGCAGCCAGGTGAGAGGTCACAATGCATCTAACTGTAATGCATTGCGTCAGGATCAGAATGCGTTGCTTTAAGACAGCGCTGTAAGCAAGTCGAAGGCACCCAATGACCAGACTGGGGAAACAAACTGAAACCCGGACTTAATACAGAGGACTAATGAAAACAACCAGAAACAGTTGATCACATGGGGATCCCACATGAGGTTAACGAGGGGGCGTGGCACAAGGAAGGAGCGGACGATCAGGGCAGGACAGGGGTTAGGATAAGATCTTTATAGTTTTGGAAGCCATTAAGAAAAAAATGCTCTTCTTGTTTTATCCTGTTCATTTTGTGTTTAAATGCTAAAAAAAATATTTAGGTGTAATTTTGGGGGGCCGGGAACCAATAAATTGGTTTTACATTATTTCTTATGGGAAAAATTTGATCAGAACTCGAACATTTTAGGATTCGATACGGAGTCCGGAACGGATTAAGTTCGAGAACTGAGGTACCACTGTGTTGGTAATCCTCCATTTTATGATGTAAAATACCATACAATACATCATGTTGCCATGTACTTATAGAAAAATTATATTAATAATAGTTATATAATAAAGCTACTAAGGAGATGAACAATAAGTTCAGTAATTATGAATTTAAATAGAGCTACTATGACAATAATAGTTAACTAGCTTATCTACAAAGTTTGAAAAAAATTGTAAAATCAGAGTTACACATTATAAATGTACATAAATGAATACAGGTGGTTTTGTCTTAGGAAATTTTACCAAAATCTACGGGAGATGACTGATCAAGGTAGGTAACTATAATAGGAAAATTAGTACTTGATTTGTTTTAGAAGACTGATATTTATTTGGCTTTGGGGTGTATGTTACCTTTTCTGGCCGTCTTACAAAAAAGCCCATATACTCACACAGAATAGGATATACCTACAAACCTTGCCCCCGTAAAAATATTTTGGTACTGGGGAGGCCCATTCATGCAGTGCTGCTGCTCTGCCCACATTTGTGCATTGTGTACGTCCAATGTTAATAAATAACCATACATTCCCTCAAAGTGTATGTTTACTTAGGTGAAAATTTAAAGGCACTTTAAGGTCATCTTTCTGCCATTAGTTTCCGAGATTTTAAAACATTTTTATTTATTATTTTTTTTTAACCTTTTGGTTTTTTTCCAGATTTGTAACTGTTTCTAGGAACTAGCTTTTCTATTTGGATATAGCTGACAAATTCAATTTCAAGCATCAGGCTTTATGTTGTTTGTGCAGTTAATTTAGCTTGGCACTCAATGAATCATTTCAACGACATATATAATATGTTGATATTGATTGATATATTTGTGAGATTTCTAAAGCAAAGATATAGGGTTAGCTGTTTTTAGTTGTATTTATTTTATTTCTCATAAAAACTCTTAATGATAATTTGTATTAGTATGACAGCAATATTTAATACTTGAAGCATAAAACTTACCAAAATGTACCAAAGTACTTTTTCCTGCCAGTGCACAAAGTTATCTGAATAACAATATATTACTTTGATATTTTATTCACAAACTCAAACAAGCAATGTAAGCAATTGCATGTTTATTTTGAATTACTACTTCGTTGTTTTTTGTTGACAGTGTGAATTGTAAATGATTTATTCTGAATGACCTCGATATATCTCTAAATATATGTGAATTAAACACGTTAGTTGTTTTTCTGCGATATAATGAATAAAACCATAACTACACAGCTAATTGAAGGTATTTCGATAGAGATTAACTGTTGGACGGTGAAACGGATTCTTAATTTAAATGGAAAAAAAGACAACAACCAGGACACCACAAATTAAGAATAATTCAGATACAGCAACGCAATTAGAGCTAAAATAAATTATATGCGTAAATGGACTCCAAAAACATTAGAGACAATGACTCTAATCCATGTAAAAATAAAGTGTCATAAATTTAAAAATAGATGTACCTATTTGTTTTTCAGGAGACCCCAGTTCACAAATACTCTTCTAATGTGACCAGATTCAATATACAGTTTTCTTCATTTGGCTAATCTTTTATGGTTTGTATTTTTCATATATGACTTAAATGGCCACCAGAATGAGGGTTAATGTTTTTTGTTTTTTTACAACAAAAATATCCAAATCAATTGTTCTAATTGTTAGACTGTTATAGGGCATTGATTTTAAATTGGAAATAGAATTAAAATGATCACGTAGTATTTAGCACAGTTTCCCATTTCATATTTTACAAAATAAATTTTATGTACAGAAACAACTAAAAACTCATAGCATTACATATTTCATGCTCTGTCTTGTACTTAGTATGTGGTCGGTAATAACAATCGTGTCATTTTGTCGGCCAAAATTGATTAGTGCTCTTTTCATTTAGAATTTAATAATGTGCATAGAGGAAATAATTTGAGCCGTTTCTTTAGGTACTTCAGTTCAGTCTCAATACTGCTTTTTGGTAATTGTGAATATTTACATTTACAATAATATTTGTTAATACTGAAGAGGATATAGCTATATTTAAGATAGCTGCTGCATATTTTTTTAACAGAATCACTTTTTAGCTTACGAAATGTGCATTTTAAGATATAGTCTTATGTTTCAGGATAGATTGTGTATTTGAAACACTGTTTTGCTTGTATCATATTACTTTGGATGCACAACATTTGTAATTGTAACTGTTCCTTTCTTGGACACCACATTGTGCTGCTTATATTTTTCATTGTTCAAACATGTTTAGCTCTTCCACACAGGTCCTGTATAAACTAATTCACTCTGATTACAAGATGAGTTAATCTGTGTATTGCACTCACAATCTGTCCATTTCTTAGATGTTTTGTAGTGCTGTTAGTTTTATCATTTCTGTACAATATCAAATGGAGGCAACCATAACTATCTGTGGCTGAAAATTCATTGGCCCATAATATCAGTGTGCTGGGCATGGAGACCATCCTGTGCTTCTTAGATTTATCAGAACCTGATCTGCATACTAGTCATCAATGTGACAGTACAACTAAGCATGATTTTAGGAACACCATCCCAAAGTTTTATCTCAAAACATTGTGTGATAAATCCACTGTAATTGGCACTAACAAAAAATATATACAAAGAAATTTATAGTGTGAAGGAATGGGCTGGATGTTGAAGAAATACTTAATCTAAGTTGCACTGGGGCAGTATGGCCCATTTTTTTTTATTTTATATATGTGCAAGCATTTTCATTAATTGTATTTTGAAATTGTATGTGGGAATTTACATACATAGACACTGTATATGCGTTGCAAGTTGGATAACTTTAGGTGATATTTCAGCATATTTCATTACTATTCTTCCATTGGTGGTATAACTTTGTGGCAGAATCCAGACTTGTGAATTAGCTTCCCTATTCACTTATCCACAACACAACAATGATACAGCAGGTATTATCAACAAACAAACACCCAATAAAGCTATAACCATGACAGGTTACAATCCACCCACCCTTTGGCTAAAACATTTGCAAGTACAAAATTTCCTCTGCAGTGTCTTCATATGAATTTATTACATAAATGTATTCATTCAATTTTAAGTTACAGGTGTTGCATTCAGTGTTTCACATTTTAATTATAAGACTATATATTATAAATATTTTTCAGCAGGATGTTAGAAATCCCAGCAAGGATGGGTACATCCGCTCAGGAGCGTATTGTTCCATCGGACACTTCATTACAAAAAAAACGCTTAATAAGTTAAACTGTATTAAGTTATGCATCCCCCCCATAAACACAGTGGTACTCACCACACTTAACCTCAGAAAGAAGGAGCGTCTATGCAAGAAGTATAATTAAAGGGGGGGTTTACCCATTCAGTGTTTTAGTCAAAAATCAAGATGTGCAACATGGACTCGTGAACATAATTGAAATCCGATGAAATCATTTTATTATGAAAATGAAAACGTAGCAGTAGCTAATTTGCTAATTTTGTTCATTCTCGCAACCATGAGACTCCTTTGACCAAAACGAAATACGGCGTTTGAATTTTGCGCTGAACAATTGGCATTATTATATTCCCATGATATATTATTAATGGTCACTTACATGTGACACGCCCATATTTCTGGTGTTTCTCCATCCACTGTGTGTAAACCGCAGATTAAAGTCGATGCGGGAATGTGCTCCAGTGAAAAAGGCGCACAGCATTCGGACTTAAGGAGAATCGACACACTGAATTTCCCAAAAGCATCATTGTTGAAGAGTTTCATTGTAGTGTTACCAATTTGATTTTCCATGGAACAGAACTTCATAAATAACTTGGCACATTACCTCTATCACCAATTGACAAGAAAGCTAAATCCTACTCTGCCCCTGATTATGGACATTGTCCTCCTAGCATTGGTTGTTAAACGTCATGAATGTGCTCGCTGTGTCTAACAAAATGTATTTTCGTTGATTATTCTAACTTTGAAAACAAGCAGGCAAGCACTGGTGTCTGTCAATCTCCTTTTAAACTGTATAAAGCTATTTCAGTTCCTAGCTGGGCTAAATACACCCAGTGACATTTATTTGAATGTAGTTTAAGTACAGTTCTGGATTCTGCCACCGCTGTCACAGGAAATACAAAATAATGCTGAAAAATTAATTTTTAAGCTTGTTACTAATTTAGACTATGCATAGTTTTCAGATGTTTTGTATTCAAGACATATTTGGAAGCACTTATTTTAAAAATGACTAATCTTTTTTCTTTGTATTTTGTACTTTGTGGAGAAGTAATCAGTTGACTGTAAAATGAAATTTTAAATACTTTTAATGAAAAGTGAGAAGCAGTTGTTAAAGCATTTCAACTTTTACTGTGAATAAATGTATTTTACTGAGCTGACTCGTATCACATTGTTTTGTATGCAGTTCTTTCTGCAGTTACAGGAAATATGATAAAATATTTTAATATTCTTGTAATATTTTTAATTATCCTAAAGATAAAAGAATGAAACCCATTTTTTAAAATAAACAAAGCACCTTTCTAGTTGCATGGTTGCAATTTTAATTTAAACCTTTATTAAATGCTGTATGTTATTGAAACTTTAATATATAATCCACTATAGGTACATCAATAATGCAATATAAGAATGAAGGCTGCTTTGTGCTGTTCCGAAGGTACCTATAGTGATTCATGAGACCTTCATAAATCATTCATAATGCATAAGCATGACTATAATATGCCTTTTGGATTATTTGCTTCTCCCTGCTTCAACTGATGTTGAAATACTAGAAAGACTGGTCTAGCAAAGCTGCAATCAGTTCTTGATTTCAACAACACAACTGCTCTAAAAGCAGAATTTTGGTGGAAAAGCACATAATAGAAATTCACTTCCTGACACTCGGAGAAAGACTTTTATTTTGCAGTGGCTAGCAAAGGAGCTATTGGTGCCACTGCACTGATCTGGGCTTGGGCACTTCGTAACAGAGGCTCTCAAACTCCTCCCATGGCTTCAGCTGTGGGCCAGGAATCATGACAGTCTGAACAAAAAGAGAGATGAGATCAATGAGGTCACCGGTTACTCTGCACCACGGAATGACACAAGCTCTCTTTATCCAGCGTTGCAGCATTCCGATGTTTTACAAATAGAAAAATGTTTCACCTTGATTACAGGCTCCTTAGGAGGAGCCCAGGCTGGGATGATCTTTCCATGAAGCCTCCAACAGCCGTAGGGGTTTATCAGATGCCTCTCCAAAACCATGTACTCCAGGACATCCCGTGGCTCTTCCTCACTCCCCAGCATCAGCCGCCCGAAGCGGTCGTAGATGGCCACTGTCTGATAGATAACAGGAAAGCAGTGATTATGTGACGGGGTTCATTTAGAATGCATTACTATGTAAATGAAGATTTAGGTCACAGGGGAACATGGACACCCAAAGGTTAATGCAGCATTTATCAGTCATTCAACAGAAAAAAGTTCTGAAACTAAAATTAAAACCATTATTCAAAACCAAGCACACAGCGCACTTGAACTGCAGAGCTTAAGTATGCATTTTGTGGTTTTAACCAGTTTAACCACTATATGTAAAAACAAAATAACTAATGTCACGTTAACTACTTTAAATACCATATTGGCCCATATAAGTTGAGCCCCGTTATAAGAAATACCCCCACTCCATTATTGGGGGGATAGATAAAGAATGTTACCATCTTTATTAAGAGACACTATCTGTTTAACATTAGCAGTGGCACAGACTGGGAAGCCAACAATTAACAACATTCAGGGATACAGGCTAAACACACACAGTGCCAGGACTGCAGGCTCTCACGCATCTGGTGTGACACTCTTTCAGTCTCTCACGCTCATGTGAGAAATCTTACAGCAAATACATATTAACAAATTACAATAAGTCAAAACATTCATTACAAAATATCCTATTTGACACCATCTATTCCCTGTTTTGTCTAGATCCCAAATGTAAGACGACATTACTTTATGATATATATTTTGGTGAGGAAGGAAAAAAAAAAAAAAACAACCTTACATTCGGGTCAACACGGTAAGTTGAGTAAGTAGGCAAATATTTATTCTATTCCTGTCCTCGACATCCCTTCAGCAAATTGCAAATTGCTTCTTACGGAGGCGGTCATTCCTTTTATACAGAGCATTTTCAGTTACATGCATTTCTTTTTAGGCAGGGTGCTCCACGAATTAAAATATGACACTGACACAATCATTAAAGATGAGCCGATCAGCTGCTCACCTGCCGAGAGTGTAACCGGAGTGTGACCTGTCCGTAGAGGTTGCCTTTGCTGACCATGTCTGGGCAGCGGGCGTGCACTACGCGAGGCGGCTCCAGGGACTCTACGAAGCTCCAACGCAGTGTCCTGTAGCGATTACCCCTCACCATCTCCTGTGGAGCCAAACACACCAGCAGTGTCAATGCATGTTCCCCGTGCACAGCAGGTACCAAAATATGCTTGATTCCTCCACTGCTAATAGAATCATCCAGACCACTTTTAAAGTGAAAGTTTTTAATAATGGATTTAATAGGGAATACAAATCTTAAGTATAAATTTATCTATATAAATGAATGTTAATGTCCTGTGGCAGCAGGGCGTTTGCCTTGCAGTCGGAGATTATTAAAAATATTCTTGAAAACAATACAAAAAATATATATATATATTTTTACAACATAATAGTCTACATGACTCTGCTCAAAGGGTCTCAATTGCCTTAAACATCATGCCATACCTGGACACTGCTTACCATAAATTAATCTGATCCTGGAACCATGACAACACACTGAGCATCGTGAAAAGTCTAATTACATGCAAGTACGTCCATGCTGACTGATGATGATGTGACTAGCAGAATGACTTACAGGATAGCACCTCTCAGTCACCAGCTTATGCAGCTTCTCCTTGTTAAACCTAAAACAAAACACAGGGTAAGACATCTATGGATCCAAAACTGGTTAACGGACAGGAGGCAGTGGGTAGTTATTAGAGGCACAATGTCACAGTGGGCCTGTGTTCATAGTGGGGTACCGCAAGGTTCAATTTTAGGACCACTATTGTTCCTAATTTAAATTAATGATACTGACACCAATACATACAGTAAACTGGTTAAATTTGCATTTTGCAGACGATATCAAGGTGGGTGGTGTAGCAGATACTGATCTAGCAGCACAGAGGCTATAATGGGACCTTCATTTAATTAGTGACTGGGCCGATACCTGGCAGATTAAATTTAACACAGATAAATGTAAGTTACTCCATGTAGGGAGCAGAAATATAAAGTATGGATATTTTATGGATGAAGGTAGCTGATTATGAGAAAGACCTCGGTGTGTATGTTGATGCTTCCATGTCCCACTCTCGCCAGTGTGGGGAATCAATAAAAAAAGGCCAATAGGATGTTGGGTTACATCTCTAGGTGTGTGGAATTTAAGTCAAGGGAGGTGATGCTAAGATTATACAATCTTTAGATTCTACAGACTCTAGTTTAATTTTTATTTGTAGTTTCTTACATTATTTTTCCAGCTCCTGACTCCTTTTGTAAAGAGACCTCACACTGTCTGCCCCCTACGCCGACAACATTGATAACACACACACAGGGAATTTTTATGCCTCTTGTGTGTCACTTTTCACATTGACCGTTTACTCAAATTCTTAAAAACTATTTACGATGATTTGTTTGCCCGCTATGGAAAAAGTTGCTCTCAACTACTTCATTTCTTTCTGCTTTCTGTCCATTTTAGTTGAAAGAGCAGAAGTAAAGCAATGCACTTTACTTTGAAGTTCACTGAATTTGGTGCCCTCACAGTGTCAAATAACATGTACACCGAATATTTGGTTTAAGATACAGTATCTTACATTGAAAAAATGGGAAGATTGTTAAAAGCTATTTTGCCATTTGTTGGGCAAATGAATAATGAATGAACACCAACCAAATAAAATATCAAAAAATACATAGACTCATTTCTGTGTCACCAAAAGTACTCCATTGTGCCAAAAAGATCTGAGTTTAGGGATATTACCCAGGCTCACCATTACTAAACTGTGCCAGTATCCAAAAGTAAACTGCACTGCAGGCAATAATGAAACAAAAGCCAACTACACTGTGCATTCATCAAGTACATACTAGTGGTGAGAAAAATTTTCCAAGTGTGTATGGGGGTATCCATTAATGCAATCCATCAGCTGGAACTATCAGCTGACTTCAAAAGTCCATCACCTTCCCCCCCACCCCCACTCAAAACACCAGGCAAACATGGTCTGTCGCAGTCACACACAGTAATGTCTAGGAAGCACGGACTTACTGTGTAAGTGCAGAATGGGCCGCAATGAAGACCTCCAGGGCTTTACTTGGGAAGTCCTTTGTATTAAACTGTGGGTCATGCTCCTTAATTTTTCTAATCCTACAAAAGAAGGGGGAAAAATGCTTCTTTATCTTTGCGGCAATATTCAGGGCACTGGAGAAATGAAACCAAGGAAATGTAGTCTACAAATGCTGAAAAGTAGTGGAAAACACACCAAATTTCCATCACAATTCATCATAACTTAAACTTAACACTCCTGACTAGTATGCATGTTTTTGGAGTTTAATAGTTCAATTTAGACAACTTCACATTTCACTGTTGCAACTAAGCTTACACAATGTGAACCGTTAACATAACTGCATGCTACGCACAAAAAAAATCTACTGATTAATTTATTGATTCATTGAATAATATGTTATAAATTGCCTGTACAAAGATCTAAGGAAAAAGTTCAGATGGCAGATCTGTCTTTATAAGACACCTCCTTTTTCACTCTTGGCTGCCCTCTCCAGGCAGTTACGATTTTGGGTGTAAAGTTTTTGTGAAGTGGTAATAAGATGTACCAAAGACTAAACAGGGTAGAGTAAACAACGATAAAGAGACACAAGGATAAGCCTCTCATCATCTCACTGTTAGGCAGGGCTGCCTAATGGTTAGGGAAGCTCACTTGTAATTGATATATTGCTAGTTCAAATTCCCGACCCTTGTAAAGTTTGAAAAAGATCTGTCAAAATATTTTTACAATTTAAATATTTATTGTTTTCATATCATAATGGTTTTTAATTATCACATCAGGATCAAGTGTCAAAACTTCCCGTTTTTTGCTATCGCCATGCACTGCTGCTGCAATCTGTCTCAAATTTTAATTTCTTACCCATTCAACGCCTGTGCAAAGTTGGAAAAAGATCCTTCAAACCATTTTTGAGTTAACTTAACATACTATAGCATTAGTGGTGGTAGACCGGGACTAAAACCATGTGTATTCCTCAAAGTCAGAGGAATACAATAAGTACTTAAACATAAGAACTATACAAACGAGAGGAGGCCATTCAGCCCATCAAGCTCATTTGGGGAGAACTTAACTAATAGCTCAGAGTTTTAAAAATATTATCCAGCTCTGATTTAAAGGAACAAAGGGTTTTAGCTTGAGCTGCACTAGCAGGAAGACTATTCCATACTCTAACTACACGCTGTGTAAAGAAGTGTTTTCTCAAGTTCATTTGAAAATGTTCTCCCGCTAATTTACACCTATGGTCACAAGATCTAGTATGTAAACTAATATTTAAATAGCCATTTGGCTGAACAGCATCCAGACCTGTTAGAATCTTGTATACCTGGATCACTCTTAGTCTCCTTTGCTCGAGGCTAAACATATTCAGCTCAGCTAACCTCTCCTTGTAAGACATTCCTCTAAGACCAGGAATCATTCTTGTAGCTCTACGTTGAACCCTTTCCAAGGTAGCAATGTCCTTTTTAAGGTATGGTGACCAAACCTGCACACAATATTCTAGGTGGGGAGTTACCAAGGAATTGTATAATCGTAGCGTCAATCAGCTACTTTTATTTCAGTGGAACCCATAAAATACCTGTACTTTTTATTTCTGCTCCCTGTATGGATTACCTTACATTTTATCCACGTTAAATTTCATCTGCCAGGTATCAGCCCAGACGCTAATTAAATCAAGATCCTGTTATAGCCTCTGCAAAATGCAAGATTTTAAATGCAAGAAACAGTGCAAGTCAGCAACAATACAAAGAGAAATGCTTACGCTAACTGTGAAGCAGCACTTTGCCTAAGCTGCTCGGCGCGCTGCTTCAGTCCTTCTTTGGAAAGCTTCGAAAGACGTGCATCACCTTCTGGTGGAATGTAAGGATCAAATATTCCAGCTAAAAAGGAGAAAGAATTCAAAACAAATAACAGGAATTTAAGAACGTCATCACAGTTTTCTGTACATGTTGCACATCACCATTTGCTCTAAATGATGAATGTGAGCATGCAGTGAAAATATATATATATAATCTGAATGTTAAATGATATGCATTGTCTCCCATAGTTTAAGTCCACTTCATAGGGCATATCTATTTAGTTTTATTCTATTAATTCTATCCTTTGTCCAATTATTAAGATAAATGTGAGTGCATGTCCCCTTAGGGTCTTCGTTGGGTTTATTGGGGCTGCATAGATTCCCTGCTTTTGTGCTGTACTCATCCTCGTGTCAGTGCACCAATGCCTATAACCAATACCCAGTAATGACATATCAGTGATATCATTAATGAGCAAAATAAGTGGAACCACTAAGTATTTGCGGTGTGGAAGTAATCCAGAATGAAGGACAAAAATCCAAAGCACAGAGGACTACAAACTCTGCTCTGCTAAACTATCACTAGGACGTGAAAAAACAAGTTTACACAACACAAATGATTCAAATAGATTTGGTTCTGTAACAAATGTCAGCATTGTGCTCCCTGGACAGTCCTGTCATTTGGTCTGCACAGCTAAGGTGTATTTATCCTACACTCGCCAACTTTGATAACTGTACTTCTAGAAATTGTAACCATAGTGACAAGACCAAGTGTCTGAGCTGGCCACCACTTTGCTATCAGTATGATCTTCATCCATATAATGTTCACTGTCACAAAGTCTGTTTAATTCTGGGGAAATCCTTCTCAAAATGTGATCACTTCCATGTCAGCAATACGATCCCTCTGCAAAGTCTGAACAAGATCAGTATAACAGGTCTTGAGTTCAGGTGTCATATTGTAGTGTATTTGGGTATCAATGTGCAGCAGTGCTGAAATTTTAGGTTCATCTGACACAAATTTTAATCAGTTCCAGTTTGGCACCCAGATGATGCCTCCATACAACGCCAGCTGTATTACTACAGCGACAGTGAACTGAACATACTAGTGGACAGCAAGTTAAGAATTTCATTGCACAGAGAAACGGACTTTTCTACTGTATATAATATGACAATAAACGCTTTGAATCTTGAATCTAGTGGAAAGTTAAATTCGAATCAATTACATTTGAATAATTTCTACATGTGACACTTTGGAGACAATGTTCCATCCATCCATCTTCCAAACCACTTATCCTTCTGGGTTGTTGGGGGGGGGGGGGGGTCCAGAACCAAACCCAGAAACAACGGGCACGAGGTGGGGAACAACCCTGTATGGGGGGTCAGCCCATCACAGGGCACACTCACACATCATTGGCAATTCACACTAACACACCTATGGGCAGTTTAGTAACTCCAATTAGCCTCAGCATGTCTTTGGACTATGAGGGGGAAACCAGTGTACCAGGTGGAAACCCCACGACGACATGAGGAGAACATACAAACTCCACCCACGTAACCCAGGCAAAGACTCGAACCCTGGTCCCAGAGGTGTGAGGAAACAGTGCGAACCACTTCACCACCATGAAACCCCTGAGACAATGTTTAAAGTGCAAAAAAACAAGCTCACACAATCTGGCACAGAAAATCTGATTTCTGAAACCCTGTGGAGGATTATATATTTGGATAAACATATAAGTAACTTCTGTACGTCAGTAAGCACTGGAAAATCCAGTAAGCACTGGATCTTCATTACAGTCTAGACTTTCAAACGAGGTGTCACCGGAAAGTGACTGACTTTTTATTACAACATGAAAATCCGAAATATGTGAGATTTCAGCACGAAGCTTATATCCCTGAGCTTGTATGCTGTGGTGCTGCCGTTACCAGTGCAAGCGATGTTGATGGCTCTCTCCATATATTCTTGCTGGACCACTATGCCAGCACTGCGGGCATGAGCCTCCTGCTCAGCCTTGCCCTGCATTTTTATGTCCTGCATCTTTGGAATGAAGTAACGCTTCTTTGTCCGCAGTGGGGTTACTGTAGGCAGGCGACAATACCCAGTAGTGTCCAGCAAAGTCTCTACACACTGAAGGGAAATAAGGAGGGAGAATTACATGCTATTATAATGATGACGGCTATAAATATTCACAATAACAACTCATTTGTAATGGAAATTTTTAAATTACACTTATGGAAAGTACAATCAAAAAGATTAAAAAACACAATCAACAAATGTCATAAAATCTAAAGTGAACAAGCGAAGGAAGAGCTTATGCAATTTGGAAATGATGCAGATGTATCTGAAATCAGCCCATTTTCCATAAACTCCACAATAAACAAGCAAGAGGCCAACATTTCTGTGATCCATCTTATAAAACATAAACAGCTTTCTGAATAACAAATTAATTAAAAATACTGAATGGTGAGATCTATGTGGAGATGTCAAAAAATTACAAGTAATCTGACCAAAAACCATGTCTTATATTAACAAAAATGTGAGTTTCTAAACATTTTAAACATTTACATTTATGCATATTGACTAAGAGCTGATATTTAACTAGATGCTCTTGTCATAATATATCCTCCCCAGCTCCTACAGGGTTTAGAGTAAATTCATTTACAGAGGAGGGGGATATGGCATCACCTTGTATAATGTTTACAACGCAGATCATTGACATTAGGTTTGGCAATACAAGTAATTTAGTGCAGCTATGCTAAATCCACAAATGCAAAATAAAATCATCTGAATCTGACCCAAATATCACCCTATGATTATCCTAGTGATTAATTCGTAGATAAACTTAGTAGCCCCTCAAAAAAAAAAAGAACGTAGAGCCATTCATTTGAACCAGAACGGAGTCGTAAGATCCAGTTCCCTTTGAAAAACCATTGTGCATCGCTACAAGTCAGACAGGAAAGCCAACAACGTACAGGACACTCGCGATTACACACCAAGGCTCCAAACGTTTTGACTGAAATTACATGAGGGGTGGACCGTGTGTCTCACGGTCAATGCATGAGATTCAGAGCCCTGTACGCTAACGAAACACACAGTAAACACTGCACAGTTATGACATTCACCAATTAACAAATACACATATCAATTTCCATCCATCCACTTTCCAAACTGCTTATCCTATTGGGTTGCGGGGAGTCCGGAGCCTATCCCGGAATTAAGCAATGGGCACGAGGCAGGAAACAACCCAGGATGGGGGGCCAGCAGGGTTTAACTTCACACACGCAAAATATACTATATAATTTGAATATTAGAATTGTAATACATTTGCCATACGTAATACATCATTACATGCACCTAAAAAACCTATCTACCTTTAAACCTATGTATTAAAAAGCTACACATAACTTAGTTAATTTAGAATTACATTTCTTGACTACAAGGGTTTACATAACATAAGTTTCAATACATGTTTAAATGTGGCTCCGGTGAATTACCTGAACCTTGAAGATCATCGGCCTTTGAAAAGGCACGATCAACCTCATCATGGCAGTCGCCATTTTGGTTAAAGCTTCCTACTTCGTTGGTGGGTTAAAATTCAGTTCATGTTAAAATTCTGAACGTAATATCGCCCCCAACGGCACCGGAGTGTGAAGTGTTCCGATGCATTTTCTGCGTCTTTCTTTCGTCTCACCACTTCCCTTCTTGTATTTCACAAGAACGACTGATAAGAAACATAACAACTATGCAGAATGTTTTAGATGTTTTATACATACACACGCACACACACAAACACATACACCCAAATGCCACAAATATGTTTGTAAGATGGGGAGAGGGAGACCAAATAAATTTCAAGTCTGTTATAGGCCTACTCCTTTTAGAGATGAAAGCATTCTTATTGGTCATTTTTTCACTCTCCCAGTCTGATGTTTAATAATAAATCCTTTCCTTCTTACGTCTTTCAGTTCCTGTGTCATATAGATTTGTTCAGTATCCCAGTGCAATCAAATCTTACAACGTATTTATGCATGGAAATCTTTAAGTGTTTCAGAGTGCAGCTATCCAATTTATCAATATGGAAAACACATAAGAGATCAAAGTCTAAAGTATAGGAAGATTTCCATCTACAAAAGCCTGTAAAGGTGATGTAGGCCTACGTGTATGATATGTGACCAGCAGGTGTCTTATTCTAATAACACAGCATTAGTCAGTGGGACACAGAGAGTCTAAACTGCCAATGCTACAACGGAGATCAGGAGGTATCTGATGTATATCTACTCAGAACAGAGGTCCCCCATACAGTATAATTATTGGCAGGTACTGTACATCCAGCAATATACCCCCAACTATATACATTGACCGTTAAATATCTGGTTCTATCAGCGACGGATGTGCCTTGTGGGCCGGATCATATTCTTAAAAGCTAGGGATGTCATTAGTAAAAAAAGATAGATAATAAGGAGTTGCTAGGCTATGAATATATGTTTTAGGGTACTCAGTAACGCAAACCAGTTAAACCGTAACTTTTTGCACCCGTGTTAATCACTGTATATTTTAATTATAGGTATATAGCCTGATATTACGTACAGAACGAAATCATAAAATCCCTCATACTACAGTTAGGTCTGGGCACACAAGTAAAGCGTTAAAGCAGTTGTGACTGCTAATTGTAAGTTATTTTGATTAATTGTTTAATGATGATCGTATATGCTTATGTGTCAGTGACGCGTTAATTTAGAAAAACGATGGTAGAGGGATTTTTTTGTCCAGTATAGATGTCGGTGGGACATGGGAACCCTTTTGCTGCGAATACTTAACAGCGTGAATTAAATACTCGTTCGGCACATTCCTAATAAAAATCACAGGATAACATTTCATAAGAACATGACATGAATGCGTTTTCCCATGTTTTTATTTAGCCTGTGTTCATGTTTGTTTTTTCAGGGTTGCCAATAAGTTGTCTCAATATCCAACGTCACTGGTAAAATGGGTGTAAAATATATTACCATCAAATCAGCTAGTTCTTTTTGTCCAGAAACAGATTAGTTGAATATAGTTTTCCGACTGAGCTCAACGGCTTTCCTCTAGTCTGAATCCAGACAGGATATTATATTTGAAATAGTACAGTTGGCGGACAGCCTGTTACTGACAGGAGCTTATATAACTGTCGTTTGGGTGGCAGTCCATATAGGAGCTGAGGGAAATTAAATGGCAGATAACTCTGCCAACACATACACAGGAACATCCACTGTAGCAAATTAGAAATTAAAAGTATGGTAAAGACTTTAGTTAAAAAGGAATGGCAGACACTATGGGAAAATATACAGACTGGAAGAAAATTTTATAGTATTTAAATTACGTTTGAGGATGAGATATATGGGCACACGAGACTGAATAGCACATTGTTTTAAATGACGAAACATACTTATGGCAACTGTGTTTATTATGATTGTCTATAGTCCGTCAAACATGTTATTCTGCATGTCCTGAAATATCTCACACACAGACAAAGATTACTCACACAACTGTCAAGACAAGATAAGCCTAAATCTACCGGACATATTACAATTAAAGAACATAAAGTTACATTCGGTTTTTTGAAGGGGATGGGTCTGATCAAGCGAATGTAGTATATTTTTGTTTTTGTTGTTGTTGTTATTATTATTATTATTATTATTATTAAAAATCTAGTTTTCTCACCGTTGTGCCACTCCAGTCCAGTCGGTGGCGGTAATGCTCCGTTAAGGCTTGTTTCCACCCGCTATAAAAATCGAAGAAACAGAAGGTGTCGAAGGTTCATTGCTGAATAATAGTTTAGTGATCTGCATTTTAGGGGAATGCTGCTGTATGTTAAAGCGCGATAGAGAAACTGACAAATAAAAAGACCATGATAGGAATATTATGCAAGACTGCAGGAGGAGGGAACATATCAACCCTTAATAAGCGACATAAACTCGGGATTCTTTCCATATTTAGGGTAAGAAGATTGCATGTTACAGCCGGGGTTGAAGATCAGTAGACATTTAATTAGCTGTATTATTAAGATTAGGCAGACACGTAGCCTGGCGATGGGGAATGTAGAAAATGCTGATTTTTTTTTTTAAATATATATACCGATTTCTGCCTTTCCCCCATAATGGTAGCCTACCCCAGACAAGTATTTCCCCTCATTTCTATCTTACTTTTTGATTAAGTATGCATGTCAAACTATTAAAGTTTGAGGCATTATAAAGTGCAAATGTATGGCTTTTTATACGATATATATTTCAGTACTTCAAATGTTTAACAAATTGCTAAAATGTGTAAACAACAAATAATGCGTATAATTTCGATCCCTCACTTAAAATACTTTCTGATTTATATTTGAACCAAGTCTGCGGATACTTCCAGGGATGAAGGCATGTATTAATGAAGGGGTGGGCCATCTTATCCGCAAAGGAGCGGTGTGTACAGTATGTACGTTTTTGGGATAACCTTTAGGCCAGGTGTGAGGACTCTTCATCCAGTCCTCTAATTAGCGGGATGCGATAGCTTATAAGTTTTTCAAACACTTACGAACACTTTTTTTTTTATGGGAAATGATTAAATTTTGAGATGAATAGCATCAATATTAAAGCAGTGCAGCTTAGTGATTGCAAAGAGAATGGTGATTGCAGAAAACCCTTGGCCTTCACCTTGTGAGCAGGTTAATTCCATTTGATATTATTACTCAAATTACTCTTCTTCGGATCTTATTACCACGTCACAAATCATTATATGGATGAAAATTTGCACATGATATAACCTGATACAAATCACCCCAAAATTGAAATGGCAATGCTGATAGGGAGGCTACAGAAGGCGTCTTGTGAACATGGCTAAACCATCTAAACCAGGGGTGGGCATTAGATGGGGAGATGTCGAAGGTATAGGATCCATGGTTTTTAATCAAGTGTGACACAATTATTTATTTCCCCCATTTACCCTATAGGTTGGGTGGTGAGTATCGATGTGTTTTTTTTTTTTTTTAAAGAAATTGAGTTACATGTGTGAGTTATTCAATGCCACGCAGTCCCATGATCTGCTTGGGGATGCTGATTAGTAGCGGATATATTCCTATCTAGCATTTGATTTGCAGACTGGCTCTTCCATGCATTTGCCTTCACTTTCATTCAATTTTAAAATCGGGTCTTCTATTACGCCTGTTATTGCCACTGCTCCCTAGGATACACCTCTCAGTCTCTGGTTTTATAAGGCTTTCCTGAAAAATTTGGTGATGCCTGTACTGTGTATTAAGGCCACTCTGATTTGTTGTACCAAGCACATGAATTTCCTTTACCCTGACTGGAATAAGCTGTTGGATTGTTAGGTGGATGGACACAAGTTCATGACCTCTCACTGTACCATTAACACGTTTTAACCATCTTTTGGAATAGGTGAGAATCCAAAGTCAAACGACAGAGCCTTGCATTGCAGCCAAGCACCCTTTCAGAGTGGACGTGAAATCAGGCCAGCGTTATTCTTGGTGTGCTTGTGGATACAGCAAGAAACAGGTACCTGTAAAGCATTTTGTAGCATTGTAATTGGAAAAGATAAATATATTGGAACCTGCTCATAGCGATCATGGTTATAGTGATAAAAACTTATATGGATCAAAAAGCTTGTGGTAAAATCATTCCTGTTACCAATACTGTTTTAAATAATTTACTTATAGTAATCCAGTAGTCCACTTACAGTGCCCATTTTGGGTCTTTTTAAACGACAACCCATGGAAAAAGTAAAAACTGCGGTATTTTATTTATTTTTAAAACTTTTATTGTCCTACTTTGCCTTTCAGTAACCTGTCTGCTTCTCCCTAACTACCTGAGACTAATTCCCTGTCCATAGAAAACGTGACAGGAAAAAGAGCCATTTTCTCTCAATGACAAATATAGACTCATCAAAGCTTATAGGAAACCGCCAAAAAATGAGCCACTAAAATGCAACAGCGTAACTACAATAAGCCCTTTGATACAATGTAACATGAAAATGCACTGTGTAGATAAAACTGAATAGAATTTTGTACAGTATTATACTGTATTGTAGCATATTTGAATTATACACAGTTCAGTAATTTAATTTAGTACTTTAATTTGAAGTTAGAAAAAGCTGTCCTGTATTTTGAAATCATTAATAAAATTAAGTAAATTCCACTGTAAATAGCATACCTAATGTTCAACGTGAATGTTTACACTGCTGTAACTCTTGCAGGAATTGTTTGATGCAAAGCAAAACCAAGTGGTGTCTTTCCTATCCATACTGCCTTTATATTAAAGGTTAAATAAAGGCCTTTAAAAGCCCACATTCAATTATTGTATAATCAAAGAATCAATGATTTAATTCATATCTTAAATCACTCTGTACATAGAATATTACAGACCCCTAAGGGTGGGAAAATAGTTTTGTATTCTCTCGCAAAATTTTTGTGATAACTTGCAATAGTTTTGAAATTCCACTGCGTTTGCCCACTTGCAATTTGCGACGGCAAAAATAACCCTAAATATCACAGACATGTAAAGTGTGTTTTATGCATTAAACTCTTGGGAATTGATGTAACTGTAATACTATGTGTGTTTATATGTATTTATTAATGCCGCTGACTTTAAGCAAGACGGCTAGGCTATGGAACATGAAGTACACACGCAAAACACTGAAGTATATTACACACGTAGAAAGATATTACAGCCGGAAAAATGCTACAACAGACATGCAGATAATTGAAAAAAATATTAGTTTAAGCAAATGGCTTTCATGAGATTTGTCATTTATGAAAGTGTCCCACTTTTGCGTAGTTCACCCTATGTATAAAAAGAGTATGAAAGTTATATGGCGTGCATTGTTCCCCATACTTTAATGCTTAAAGCACACTTCACTGGACATGTCTACAGTATATCATTTAGGTAGTCACTGCAGTCACTGGCGGTGAATAGACACTGCGCAGTTTAATAAATACGTATAAAACACATAATATTAAAATTACACGGTGTGCATTGTCCCCTATAGTTTAATGCTTAAAGCACACTTCACTGGACATGTCTGGATAGTTTAGGTTTGTACTTAGTTCATTAATTCTATTTTTCTTACTTTAAATGGACAGAGTAGTGTTGTTATTGGAAACGTATTGCGAGGAACATACCAAATTACACACACATCCTAAAATAACACTCATATATAGTATATTGCCAAACATACTGGGACTCCTGTCTTTACACACACATGAACATTAACGATATTCCATTCTTAATACATAGGCTTTAATATGGAGTTGGCCCACCATTTTTCAGCTATAACCTCTTCATCTCTTCTGGGAAGGCTGTGCACAAGGGTTAGGAGGGTGTTTATGGGAATTTGTGAGGTCAGGTGTTGATGGTGGATGAGAAGGTCTGGCTCACAGTCTGCGCTCTAATTCATCCCAAATGTGTTCTATTGGGTAGAGTTCAGGGCTCTGTGCTGGCCGGTCATGCTGGAACAGGAAGGGGCCGCCTTCCCCAAAGTGTTCCCACAAAGTTGGGAGCATGAAATTGTCCAAAGTGGCTTTGAATGCTGTAGCATTGAATTTCTTTCACTGGAACTAAGGGGCCAAAGCCCAACCCCTGGAAAAACACCCCCACACCATAACCCCCCCTCCACCAAACTTTACACAATTCAGTCAGGCGGTTACCGTTCTCCTGGCAACCGCCATACCAAGACTCGTCCGTTGAAGTGTGATTCGTCACCCCAAGCCACCCCAATCTCCACTGCTCTACAGTCCAGTGGCGGTGTGCTTTACAGGTGCGTCACTACATCCAACGCTTTGCACTGCACTTGGTGACGTAAAGCTTAGATGCAGCTGCTCGGCCATGGAAACCTTCTTCAGCTAATCTGAAGACCACGGGAAGTTTGGAGGTCTGTCGCTATTGACTCTGCAGCCAGTTGGCGACGTCAGCATGCGTTGTCCCCGCTCTGTGATTTTACGTGGCCTATCACTTCGTGGCCGAGTTGCTGCTGTTCCCAATCGCTTTTGTGGTGTGATGTTATGACTGCTACGATGTCGCAAGGTGATAGGAATTTTTCAGCTCCATCATGATCTTACGGAACGGCTGTTGGATATGCAGTCCGTCGTTGACTGAAACATCATCATGTGTCGCACAACTGCATGTCTGTAATTGACTCAATGATGAATTTTTTTGTAAAGGCAAAAATCCCCTTCAGATTTCTTTTGGTTAGAGGAAATAGGTGCTGATGCAGATTTTTCCCAAAAGGAAAGTGTCACAAAATTAACGTTTATAAAGTGGGGGACATAATTTTCTTAAACTTAAAAGGCTCTTTCCACTTCTTTCTTTAGCTCCATATATGTAATATCTGTGGGGGGAAACCGGAGTACCCGGAGGATACCCCATAACAACATGGGGAGAACATACACACTCCACACACGTAACCCAGGCAGAGACTCGAACCCTGGTCCCAGAGGTGTGAGGAAACAGTGCGAACCACTGCACCACCGTGAAACCCCTGAGACAATGTTTAAGATGCAAAAAAACATGCTCACACAATCTGGCACAGAAAATCAGATTTCTGAAGCCCTGTGGAGGATTATATATTTGGATAAACATCTAAGTAACTTTTGTACGCGTTAGTAAGCCTCTATGCAGACAGTGCTACAAAGTTGTGGCAACGGATTCAAGTACCACGTCAGACTTGGCGAAGCATCTTAAAGACCGACGTTCCGGTCTTTATGAGAAATTTCACGAGGTCGGTAAAGTTTGCGTTCCAGCAACACTGACCTATTAAACACTTATCAAAAATGTTAACTTGGCCAGCGCACACATTAACATTATATGTTGATAAACAGTTAGCCAGCAAACACGTTAGCTGTATGTTATTAAGGTAGCGGATTGGCGCAATGGCTAATAATAAAATAATACAGTTAATGTGGGAACAATGCATAAACGTAAAACAAAAATGTGTCCTGTAAAATGTGGTAAATGCCCAGTCATTCCGTTGTGTACCGTGAAACTGATATAACTTTGAAAAAATACCGTGATATAAATTCTTGGTCATACCACCAGTGACTAACGGGGCACATTGTTAGATGGGTGATATGGGTTTTGGTGAATTATTTTCGTTCAGTAAATCAAACGGTCATTTAAAAAGTGTGTGTTGTGTTTACTGAGATTGTACTTTGTTTTACACAAAATTTCTTTGGAGATCAGGCACAGTTAAGTGTTATGGATGAGCAACTGCACTGTATGAATCAAGGCCCCAATGCATGTTTTGCTGAATCTTTCATTTTTCTATAACATTATCCCTGTGAACAGAACCTGTTTTACTCTTCTGACATTCTGAGCCTAGCTGATGTATTGATCCTGCATAGTGTTCTCTGTATGCTGAAATTTCCAGTAATATGTTCTGTAAATTCTTAGTGTTCTAATATTAATAGTGAATAAAACACGATAAATAGCACTGTTGTTGTGGACAGTGTGTTTGCTAGAATCCTGCCCTTGGTGTGAGGGTGGAGTTTCTCTTTGTGTTACGTGGATTTCCTTCAGCTACCCTTGTTTCCTACTGGAGTCCTATGTTATAAAAATCTGCGACTGCAATCAAAAAACTAGAAATACCAAAAGTTTTGTGTTTTGTTTGATTACTTGTGGTTAAGGTTAGGGTGGGGCAGTGTTGTCATTGTTGGGATTTGGGTTTTTTCTCCATATAAATAATGGATGGTCCCCACAAAGATATGGTTACACACACATGTGTCTGTGTTGGTGGCATCCTGTACAGGCTGTTTCCTGTTCCCTGTTCCCTGTACAGGCTGTTCCCTGTCCTCTGCTGCCCGGCTTAGGCCTGTAACCCCATGTCCCTGTATTGCAAAAGCAGTTGGAAGGTGGATGAATAGAAAAAACATTATTCGGCGCATTGTTGCACTTTCCAAAAATAAACCCAAGGAGAATATTATATAAAAATATATGCACTATAAAACTGCAGCAAAGAGTCTTCAAAGGCCTACAACGTATCGCATGCCCCTGATGTTCTGCCCTCTCTTTCGCATTTCAGCCCTTCTGTGACGGTTCCCACAAGGCATTGGCTCCAAAGATATCCCCGTTTCGCTTCATAGCCGAGCAAGATGGTGCTTTGCTGCTCTGTGGCTGCAAGCACACCAGTGATGTCCCGTACTGTGATGGCACACACAAGCAAGACTTTGTCCAAAAGGCTCCGCTGCCATAAGGCTTCAAATGGAATAAACTCCTTCTTGGTCCTTACTTTGATTAATTAAATGAATTGCATGTTAAATGTAAGTGCGACGACATTGCGTGAGGCGTTTTGGTTCTGTAAGGTAGCCAGATGCTGATGTAATTCTGTTTTATATTGCTGGGTATTTTACTGGGGCAGTTCGGGTTTAGTACCTTTGCCTAAAGGCATCTGCCGCCGGCTGGGATGTGAGCCTGCAAACTTCAAATTATACGTCTGTGTCCTTAATCATACCTGACATAAATGTTACCTGTTGCCTATGGCTAGATGCAAACTGGGATATTAATGTGGTATGTAAATTAGCATTAATATGTGTGCGCAACAGTCAGCTAGGTGATGCAAGAGTGCTCTTTAAGGTTTCCAGATGAAAAATTAGTTGTATTATAATTATTAATAAAAAGTATTATTAAAAAAAGAAACCTTGAGAACTATGCAAATATGGATGATTCTGCCAGACTCCATTGCCATTGGAATATTCAAAAATGCAAACTTAATGGAAGCATTTCTAGTGTTCATATATTCAATAAAAAAAAATTAATCTAACTATATGCAGTTATAATTATTGTTTTGTCTGTGAATGAAAATGGTTTTGAGACTGGCCCAGCGCTATCGAAGGCACTTCACTGGTTAAAAGAATAACTCAAAACTCTTTGGTGGATCTTTTTCAAAAAAAAAATGTATACAGATCGCCCCAAACTTGAAGCAGCACTATGAGGTTTCAGCAATGGAGTGGGTGAAAGTCAGCTGTGTTTTGTATATAACAGGGTAAAATTAATGTCGTTTCAGTATTTATTTTTTTGTTACAAGTTCAGAGCCTACACTCCTTTTAATAAAAAATGTTGTTTGAAATTACAATTTCAGCTACCAATGCACCTCTGAATGTTCTTTTTAATAACCAAATGTAGTCATAAAATTTGTCTGCAAGTTACTTTGACCTTGAAAAATGTTAGACTTCAGGCATATAGCTTTAACAATAAAACATTTACAGCTCATAGAAAACCCTCAGAATTACAATTGTATAACTATCTGTTGTTTTACTATCTGTCTTTAATGAGAAAACAAAAGTATTTCTCAGCTCTTGGAAGGTGTGCCTTTCACACTTTTGACAAGTTGCCTCAAAGTATGTCACGGTGAACTCTCAAAAATTTGCCAAGGAATAATTTAATCGTGTCACGTTGTTCTGGAAACATGGAGAGATTGTGTAAGTTAGGGGAGAAGGTGGAAAGTTACAGCAATATGAAGCAAATGGCGGAGTCTTCGGTCAATTACAGACTTCAAAGGACATGTCCATGCTACACCTAACGCGGGTACGGTATTAGCAAACACACTGAACATCTTTTAGGGCATTTTGATGTAAATTTGACCAATATCATTAGCGCTGCCCCCTTGAAATTCGAATATTCAGTGGTGACCTGTGAGTCAACAGTGTTTCTTAAGGTTGAACAGTCATTTATTATTTTTTTTCAGTATGTGTGCATTACAATAATGGGATAAAACACACAGAAGCTTTCAAAAGGGAACCATAAATATATTTTTATAGTCTAGCAGTGCGCTTGGAAAAAAATCACATTAAGAGTTATCTGGGCATATTAATACATGACTCTGTGTGTAACCCATGGGTCAGGTGGGCTCAGGTGGGTTCAGGTCAGCTTACCAGAAAATATTTTGGATCCAAACAAATCCCTTCTGGTTGCACTCACCTCTACAGTTATGAAGTGCTTTGAGAGATCTGCTCCATTATGCCCAACACATTGGACCTGCTTCAAGTTGCTTATGGTCTTCAGTTGAGGGACACTGAATGCTTTGCATATTTTTCAGTGAATTGTGAAACACAATACAGGTTGTGTTTTGTCCCATATTATCATGCAAATTGTTTATACATTCGCTACATCAGGGGTCCTCAATGGAGCTGGCCAGGAAGCAAATATGTAGTGTTGTTTTTCTTATTTTAGCATTCTTGGTTTTTCAGAATTGCCACAGTGTGCAGAGTATAATGTATAAAATGTATTTTTTGGGTAAAATACCCAAAATGAACCACAATGCAAAAACAGCTTTTTTTTAAAATCAGTCACACATTACAAGTGTAATTTTCACTACAAAACCTTTATTCTCAAACATCTATTTCTGTGATTTTCACAGTTTTAAATAAGCCAAAAGTAATATAAACTACATATTTTCACAAGAAGGTTGCAGTTACATTAATATGCCCAATTAGTTCCTACTGTGATAATAAAAAGGGAATTAAAATTTTATGATTAAATATGTCATCTGTTGTAGGAACTGAGAAGGGATGCAGTCTCATTCAGATACCCCAAATAGTAATGCATAATTTCCAGAAAGTATCATATTTTATGGTTAAATTGAAAGAATATGAAATAATATGCTAAAATAAAAAGCATTGCTCTATAAAATCAAACAGTATTACTATTTTTTCAAAATACTTGTATGCAAATGATATAGGACCTAATTAATATTCTAAAAAGTAACATTTAACAAAATTACATTGTTACCATTTTATAACAATTCACAGACACCAAGAATCTGAAATCAGCAAATAGTATCAATCTTGAAATTAAATACACTTAAAATTGAGAATGCTTTGAAAATATATTGCCTGGGAATTACTTGTGACTGTGGAAAAGGATTGTAATTGCAAGTTTTTTTCCCATTAAAATGGTAATGAGTTTGAAATAAGGAAAATAATTCCTTAAGTAAAAAAGCATCTAATATTGCAGAACCCTTATCTTCACGAGGAACAATGCTGTTGTCATTGAAAAAAAGGTTGTTCTACAAACATTAACAAATTCAAGCTCCAGAAATAAATAAATATTGATATACATAGAAATTTGTAGCCCAATGACATAAAGTTAATATATCCTAACAATTTACTTAAGCATTTTTCTTTAATTACAGTCTTTCTGCATATCAATGCCTTTAAAAAAAGTCTCTTTGGAGTTAAAAATCATTAAACTGGCCGAACAGAAAGATTGCATGAACCTAACAATTCATACCTAGCTTTCTATTTATTAAATGCATAATCACATAAAATAGCAAAGAATTATTTAATAAGATTGAATTTGTTCAACTGGCCTTTTCTGGTATGCTACCCCCAAAAGTTATTATATTGCCATAACTACAGTTGTGAATAATTAATTTGTAGAATCTTCCTTTAGTTAACTGTACTACTGTCACTATATTAATATGAACTATTTCTATGACTTAGTCAACTGCTATAAGTAGGCAGAAAATTTTTGAATGCCTCAGAGTTTATTGCGCACCTGGTTTTTGTGATTATTAAGATTAAATATAATTTTGCCAGCCAATGAAAAATCAAATGTAAAAAGTTTGTCAATAATTGTCACAAAATCTGCCTATTGGCTTATATTAAGACATCCCAAATAAATTAACGAGTACTTTTGGTAGGATATGAAAACTGAGTTTGTCTATAACGTGACATAACTTTATTCTTAGTTCAAGCTTTTTTTTTCCCTCCCAAAAATTTATGCATAATGTTACAAAGATGCATGATTGATGTAGAAGGGTGGCATGTCGTTGAGATAACAGCATGAAAAAATATTTAATCTTAAATATATCTTTAAGTCACTAAATATAAATACTTAGCTGTCAAAACACTGAAAGTGTTTAAGAATGCATCTTTTATCAATGGAAATTAATGGACAGTGTAAAAAAACAAAAATCAGTTTTCAAGATGAAGAAACCATCCATTCATCATCCATAATGGCTTAATCAGTACAGGGTCACTAGAGGCCTGGAGTCTATTACAGGAAATTTAGGGCACAAGGTAGGAGCTGCCCTAGACAGGATACCAGTCTATCACAGGGCACACATACAAACAATAAGGAAGGAACAAAAACATGGACTGTTGGTGGTGTTTGAGAAACACTGCACTAAAGACAAGTTATGTACCAAGGCTCCGAACTGTATGTGTTTCGACTGTGGAAAGAAACGTGGTTCGGCAAACTGGAGAAGGCAAACTTCACACCGACACAGTACGGCGCAGGAATCAGAACATCAAGCCCAGAGGAACGAAGCAACAGACCTACACTATGGGCCACCGTGCTCAAATGTATTCATTTCGTTTTCATTTAAGCATTGTATTTGTGATCCAAATAGTTCTTCCACAAGGTGATGTTCTATTTAAAGAACAGGTGGATAAACAAATCAAAACTACGGTATAGTCGTTATGGCAGGGGTGCCTGGAGAGCTACCGTCCAGTAGGTTTCCTGTCCTACCTCGCTTCTGATGAGCCACACCTGTTCGCAGGTAAATACCAGGAGCAGCTGTGGCTCATCAGAAGCCAAGTGGAACAGAAAACCTACTGGAAAGTAGCTCTCCACGACCGCAGTTGGAGACCCCTGCGTTACGCTATATTAGTCTAAAATCTATGAACTGAACATTAAGTTATTCCTCTAAATGTCTAGCTTCTAATTTATTCTGGAAAATAATTAATTGAAACGAAATATGAATACAATAATGTATTTTACATGTAAACATTGTGCCTATTTCTAAATGCACTACTTGTCAGTATGAAAACTGGCAGAAACAATTGCCGGTGATGTTATTCTATTTTTTTTTCAAACTAATTCCAAGTTAACATTTACCATAGAAATGTAAACATTATTGAAGCGTATATTATTCTTTACGCATTTTGAAAATGATGTAATGGTAACTGCAGGATGTGGACTAACGTATTGCTGTAGCTGCGTTGTAGTACTATTAGGCAAGATATGTGAATTGCCCTAGTATAAAGATAAAAATGGCTAAAAGTACCTGCTGACAGAAATATTTCTACTTTTTTAATTAAAATACTTCCTTGTTTTCCTTAAAATATGAATACCTAAAAATATAAAACAATATAAAATAAATATTGGAAATGTTCAATTAATTTATTGCAACCAGAGAGCTGATTTTGTCATTGAGCTCTGAACATTGAATGAATAAAATTTAAATGTTATCTGAACAAGTATTAGCTTGATGACGTACGAATCATCAGAAATATGTTTGTTTAGATTTGTTCAGGCTATGGATTAAGGCAGAACTCAAACATACCTTTAGAAAGAAAAAAGAATATGAGATGCTATTTGCCTGACATCTGTAAACAGCACTTAAACTTTGAATTCAGTGTGCATTTAAAGAAACAGCATTCGGATATCAGATATTCGGATATCTTCATGCAGCGCAAGTAATTTTTTCTTGTCTAAATTAGCATGAAGGCACTCTGAATATATCAGTTTAGCTGCCATTCATTCATCTTATGATGAAATGCGGAGTTTGCACTTCTTTTGGACCCACTGTAGTTTTTGAGATAACAACTGCAGTGATTTGTTTTTAATAAACACTTTCTAAATTGTTAATTAAAACCCGTCCATCTTTCTCACTTCTAGCAGTAATATGTACTGTCTTAAAAGTTTAACGCTTAATATAAACAAGGTGCCTTCAGTTAGCCTGTCCACTCAGTGTGGAGCTGATCGTAGCCGGGTCGCTTTTGGGATCAGGTGGGGCTTCCAGCGTGCTGGGGGAAGCATTAGGAGGGTGGAGGGGTGTTGGCGCATCGCAGAATTTTCCCAGCCGGGGATCTCCGCCCTCCCTGTCGTCCTCCTCAGTGCGCGGTGGATCGTGTGTGCGCATGTGCTTGGTGAGGTGGTCACCGCGCATGAAGATGCGACTGCACAGAGTGCACGTGAATTTCTTGGCGCCCGTGTGCGTCAGCAGATGGCGCTGCAGCTCGTCAGATCGGGTGAAGCGCTTCCCGCAGAATAGCCAGTTGCAGACAAAGGGCCTGTCTCCACTGTGCCACCGAAGATGGGCCTTCAGGTGGGAGGTCTTTGCGTAGGACTTGCCGCATCCCGGAATGTGGCAGTTGTGCAGGTGTTTCTTCTTGACTCCGTCCGCGCAGGGCCCTAGCCGCTCGGCATCGATGCAGTTGGGGCAGCGGCACATGGCTTGTCCGGAGCCCCGAGAAGCTGACCGACGCTGCGATTTAGGCCGAGCGCCGGCGCCGTTGTCCAGTGGCAGCTCCAAGGACTGCTGCTGCTGCTGCAGTAGTTCTGGCTCTACAGATTCCATCTTAAAGCTGTCCTGAGGGAAGGGCAGTGAGGGGTGTGGAGCTAGAGGCAGCTGGGTTGGGGGCAGGCTGCATAACTGAGTGTCAGAGGTATAAGCTCCCAGAGGCTGCAGCCCCATTGTACCACCCTGGCCCACACCCTGCAGTCCCCCTGAGCCACCTTGCAATTCCATCCAACTTCCTGTCCCGGAATGCATGTCCCACCACGACGGCATTGTTAGGTCCTCGCCGCTGCCTCCGTGTGGCCCTGACCGAAACCAGGGCTCGTATGGGTGGGCCATTGGATAGGTGTTTACAGGGATGTGAACTACCGCTGGAACCTGTCTGAGGTTGACTTTGTGCTGTGAGAATCTTGTAGTATTTATGGATCAGCACATGGTTGGATTGATGGTAATCAAGGTAATAAGCATCAACAGGCTTGTTCTGAGTGACGGTCTTCAAACGAGACTGAGATCCTTAGGCAGGACAGGCTGATCTGCAAATATGTGAAAGATAAATACGCATAATGATCATGACATGCTATCAAAATCGAAAAAGGTTTTTTGTGTGCTTATGAGACTCTTACAACTAGTACAATAATTATTAATGGTGCTACTATTAATTAAAACATTGAAAATCGAAAAAGAACAAGTGAGTCTAGTAGACATGCAAACACATGACTTCAAACCCTTCAAAGAAATACCCCAATGACCGTATATGGATGGACACACACACATGGACATGCATGCATACATAATGGGGACTGTGGTTCTCACGCTACAGCGGCACGAACCAAACGTGTCGAGGCGGAAACCTGTAAATCCTTCTACTGCCAGGTACTTCCCATACAGGAGAGTAAAGAAAGCAAAACAACTTTATTGGCTTCCTCTGGAGGAATATGTGGATTACACAGTTGTAAAAGGAGGTTAGATGTTGGAGGGCGTGAGTATATTGATAGGCGTAACTCCAGGGGGGTATGGCTGCAGGCCAAGGTCTAAAGCTCAGAGGATTCCAGGTGATGACTGCCAGACTGTAGAACTAGTTCTTTTTGAATCACATTGTGACACAGTGCCTGTAAAACTTTTCTCCCGTTTTACATTTTCCCTGCAATAATTAACTTCAGTTTGTAAGAGAAATTTTATATGTCTTCACATCACATCTTCATAGAAAGAATCATACTTTTAATTGGTCAGAAGGGTATACACTAGCAGGTTTTGATTCAGTGACACTACAACCACACATCTGAAATGTTTATAGAACTACTCACTGTTTGGTATTTCAAAGGAATTAATGCATTCAATGATAAATGCGTAAACCACATTGATTGGTATTTCAGAGACTCTGTTTCTCAACAAGATTTTAACTGTACTCTGATTCTTTGAACTTCCAGGTTTTCAAAGTTATTTTAAAATTCAACCTAATAATTACAATCCCTAGAAATACTGGATTGGTCACCTGAAAATGCACAATTAGTTTGTTTTCACCCAAATCCTGAGAATCCTTTTTGTGATATGTAGGTCTAAAAGTATACTTATTCAATTATTGCACATTCCACATATATGAGGTAAAATCTTTCTCCACCATCTGGAGCCTCTCCCAGAGGCTATGGGCACAAAGCAGGGAACAAACCAGGATGGGGCACCAGCCCATTGCAGGGCACACTCACACACCATTCATTCAGAATATTACATGAATAAATTACATCATAAACATCAGGGTCTTGTGAGTCTTATGAGAATTGCCTGTCAACTTGCGGAACTTGCTTACTTGTCGATTGTTGAGAGTTGGGAGTAGTGATAGCCAAAATGATGCTTCATGAACCATTTGCTGTATTTTCTGACCCCACTAGGGGGATGTTTTGAGCCCTTCTTCTGAACAGAGAGCTCCATCTAGTGCACTTAGAAAATACAGCAAAAGGTTCATTCATTTCTTTCCACACAGGCCACTCAGGGACTTGTCATATCAGGACTAGACTACTGGACGTAACTTCTAGCAGGTCTGCCTCTGAGCGCCATTTACCCTCTGCAACTGATGCAGAATGCAGCTGCCCGGCTGGTTTTCAACCTTCTGAGTTTTCCCACACCACACCATTCTTCCACTCCCTTCACTGGCTTCCAGTAGCTGCCCGCATCAGATTGAAAACACGGATGGCTGCCTACAAATCCAAAAATGATCCAGCACCCTCCTAACTAAAAGAACATATCTCACCCCGCACTGCACCACATTTTCTACAATCCTCCAGCACTGCTCGACTGATTCCTCCATCTCCAAGACGCAAGGAGGACATGCATTGAGACTCTTCTGTTTTGGTGCTGATGTGGTAGAATTAACTTCTACTAGATGTCAAAACAGCTGAGTCATTGGATGCCTTCAAAGGATGACTAAAAACCTACCTCTTTTGGAAGTACTTGAATTAGCAATCCCAGGGTTATATTCATTTTATTATTATTTTTAAAAAATGTATTACTTGCCAACAGAATCTTTTAGAGTGATCATATTCTTATCCAGGTTTTATTGAGCTCATATCAGAATGTATTAACTGATGACACTTCTAAGTATTTATTTATATAAGTATGCAAAAATGTAGAAATGTAAATGGTTCATGAACCTTGTTTTGGTCATCATTAGTTGTGATTAATGAGCCGCAATTACCATACAGCCAAGCGTGGACACAGCACAAATAAAACGGATCACGGTGTGCAGAGGGGCACCGAAGGCAAACATGGATGCTGTTTTTTAATGTGCTTGGTGTGTATGTTGATGCTTCCATGCCCAGCTCTTGCCAGTGTGGGGAAGCAATTAAAAAGGCCAAGGTGTTTAAGTCAAGGGAGGTGATGCTATGAACATAAGAACATAAGAACTATACAAACGAGAGGAGGCCATTCGGCACATCAAACTCGCTTGGGGAGAACTTAACTAATAGCTCAGAGTTGTTAAAATCTTATCTAGCTCTGATTTAAAGGAACCCAAGGATTCAGCTTGCACTACGTTATGGAAGACTATTCCATACTCTAACTACACGCTGTGTAAAGAAGTGCTTCCTTAAATCCAGTTCTCCCGCTAATTTCCACCTATGGCCACAAGTTCTTGTATTTGAACTAATGCCTTGGTAAGACCCCACCTAGAATATTGTGTGCAGGTTTGGTCACCATAATTTAATAAGGACATTGCTACCTTTGAAAAGGTGCAACAAAGGGCTATAAGAATGATTCCTGGTCTTAGAGGAATGTCTTATGAGGAGAGGTTAGCTGAGCTGAATCTGTTTAGCCTTGAGCAAAGGAGACTAAGGGGGACATGATCCAGGTCTATAAGATTCTAACGGATCTGGACGCTGTTCAGCCAAATGGCTATTTCAATATTAATTGAGATACAAGAACTCGTACCCATAGATGGAAATTAGCGGGAGATCATTTTAAACTGGATTTGAGAAAACACTTCTTTACACAGCGTGTAGAGTATGGAATAGTCTTCCTGTTAGTGTAGCGGAAGCTAAAACCCTGGGTTCCTTTAAATCAGAGTTAACAACTTAAAGCTATTAGTTGAATTTTCCCCAAGTGAGCTTGATGGGTTGAATGGCCTCCTCTCAAATATAACTTTCAAATGTTTTTATGATAATTTGTGAAATATTTTTAGTCTTTTTGGAGACTATGACCTGTGCAATGTGTGGATGTGGTCTATAAAAAAAAGGTTGATTCTTTTGGATTTGAAGACTGCTTTGAACTGCTTCAAAAGAACAATTTGATCACAAATTGGACATCACTATTGTTCACTTGGATCCCTGTTTTTGCGAGCAAGCAATGTTTCTTGTTAAGACTATCGCGCTGTAGCTTGAATTGTGCTTTTCTCTCTGACTGAGAATCACACATATACAAATGTGATTCCATGTTGTATTGTGTTTTATCATTGGTGTATTATACATTCATTCCTCATATGCCATATATTAACATCTGTTTCTAATCTTAGTGTTACTAATTGATTTATTTGATTTATTGAGTGTAAAATGCTCATTTTGATAATGTGATGGGGGATATTCTTTTCTGCTCCTTACAATATTACAGGGGATGCAGAAAGATGCAAATATGCGGCAGCTGAACTTGAACTTTAGCCCTAAAGGAAGTGCAGGGCTGCCCAAGTTTTCCCCTTGATGGCCGCATTCCAACAGCATCACAAAGCCAACATCCACTGAAGGGAATACAATTTGCCAGGCTGGATTTGGCTGTAGTTCGGATGATGATGAGCTGTCATACAATGATGGTGAAAGGTTCAATATGTTCATCACATTACACTGAGCAACAAAGATTTTTAACAAAGAAGTTTTTGGTATATTTTATGAAATTTGAGCTGATCACAAAAATCACTTTAAATTTTCCTATCACAAAGGACATATAACCTATTTTTGTGATTTGCTGTCATATACATAAATAAAGTGTTCTAGTATGTTGACCACAAAGCAAGCTTGTCACCCCCAGCACGCCTGGGCATGCACCCCAGTACAGCTGCTATACAAATGTTTTCTTAAGCATGCCTGGTCATGCTTAGTCAGGGTAGATACTAGCAGACAGGCTATAAAAGCAGCTGAAATATACAGAAACTGAGCATTACATTGATATTGTCTGAACCCCTGTTGATGCACATGTTATTCAGGCAGTATCACAGTGAGTGTACTTAACAATAGCATTTATTTTCTTCAAGAAGATGCTGTACATCAGTCTTGTCAAAGTCGCAGCAGCAGCAGTATGTTCTATTACATAATGATCACACCATGGATTATTACTTATGTCTAACTAATGTATCTGGCTTCTCTGCTAAAATAAATCTATAGAATATCCCAGTGTGCCTTCAGCAAAGCCACCAGAGGCCTGGAACCTCCATGAAGTAGATGAAGAAGCCACAATGCTCAACCCAGGTGTGAAAAACAACCATTTATGCCTGGTTATCATTATCTAGTAATGGAGTTAGAATTAAATAACTTGATCAAGGACTGAGGGTTCTTATAAGTGAAAGTATACAATTTGCTTTCGCCAGGTATGAACAGTTCTGTCTTTCAGAGCCACCAAGAACAGGGGACAAACATCTTTAAATAGGCTGACAACTTCTGTTTCTCCACTGAATTTTATGGGTCATTCATGGCTTTGGGTTTTATAAATGATCTGCAAGAATTACGATCTTGATGCAGTCCGTGACGAACACGGCGAATTGTTTTCCCAGGACGTTGCAATCATGAAAAAATAATATCAGCACAATCGGAAAAAGGTCAATGCAGGTCAACTGTTGTTTGGCACGACTGACACTGAAATCAGCTCACCTCAACTAACGCAATGTGTTACCATCATTATTTATGACTGTTGTCATAATGTGCCATTCAGTTCCAAAAACCGAATGACACATTATGACAACAGTCATAAACATCAATGTGTCATTAATGTGCATGACATGTGTCGTCATTCTTATGATGGTTACATGTCACCCTTATGTACACTGTTTCAAGTAAAGTGTTGCCAAATTAATTTTCTGATCATCTTGAAATTATCATAATTTTAAAAAGTACATTTCTGTTAAACTTATTGTTGCATCTGTATTTACTGAAAAATTACTAAAATGCATGTGAATCATCGTTTAGTCGGAGAAGATGGGGGAAAATGAAAGAGCCACCCAGAATGACGAAAAATAAGTCTCAGTAAATAGGGGGGGATGTGTCCATATTTAGGACCAGGTCTAGGCATAGGCCACCCCCACACGCCTGCAATCAGCAAAATCTTATAAGGGACATGGGTCTGCTTAGACCCCTAAGAAAGTAAAACCGAACTTATCCATATGAATTCTGCATAAAAAGCAAAACAATCATATAGTAGAAAACTTTTAAGTCTTAATCACTAGCTTAACCGAGGCACTGCATTTTTAGAAAAGGAAACAACTTTTGTTCAAAATAATCTTGGAGAATTCAACACAGCATTTAGCTACATCTAAAAAAACCCAAAAGGTAGTATTTATGTACATAGGATACAGCAACCATGACATCATTTAGAGCCTGAAGAGAGATGAAATCAATACATAATAATAAACTAAGAATACATATTTTCATTGAGGTGGTGCCATAATCCATAAGCTTTTTTGTCAATTTGGCAATTTGTCACCAGAAGGCAAGTAATCTTGTTACTTTAGTTAGTTTTACTTGTTTTTAAGTAGAGTAACAAAAACACTTGGTATTATCATTTTAAACCAGTCAAAAAATGTTTCAGAAAAACTAGAGACCAGAAAGTGGTCTCATCAATCTAGCATTATTATTTATCTTCAGAAATATGTGAGTTGTTCAGAGCTACGTTATAGCACTTAATTTCTTGCCAAAAAATATCATGCCAAAAAAATTTTCAAGCATGTTCCACTTTTAGCATGGAGTATTAAAACATGTGTACTAACTTGTACGTAAAGATTTCACATACATTCAGGCTGTTGCTTTTGATGCACAATATATTCTAATAGGAATCATCATAAACTGTTCAGGAAGCATCTCATGGAGTAGTTGATGAAGGTGAAGAATAATTGGTATTTGTTTAATTTCATTTAAAAACATTGCTGAATAACTCACTGGTTTATAATATCATAATCTGCAATACTTGTTTTATTTTATTAAAGGGACTTGTGTGCATGATACACATATAAAAGCTATTAAGAGCTAAATAAAAGCCTAAATAGTTAAACCTGTCCTCTGCTTTCTCTCACATACAGATGGTATTTTATGCACATGGAGATAATTGCACATTACTCTTTGGAATAGCAACAGTAATTATTTTTATGTTTTCATGTTAACACGAGGTAGTGATCACGGTATGCATTTGAATCTGGGTTCATTTCACATTAAAAGCAGAAACTTTATATATTAATTATTTAATGCCACAAAAATTAATTACCATTTTTAAAATGTGCCCCTAAAATTTTGCAAATGCTCCCATTTTTTTATGGAGTGGGGGCAAAAAATATCAAAATTTCCTATGGTGCTACAGCCAATGGGGGCATCCTGGCAGGAGTTCACGTCTTGGAACCTATTGTAATATAAACATTTAAATGACCAGATAAAAATCGATACTTTTACATTACAATTACGACATTCTTAAGTCTTTGGTCGTTTTCAGTTGACTTAGATGTTGTGCAATTGCACATAGTTGGATATTGTTACTGAGAGTGTCCATTAACAATTTGCTACCAGTAGGGATCTGATGTAAAATTCCGTCTGCCATTTTCTGAAACTAACTCAAGCTCACTAAAATTTTTGTGCTCTCAGTTTGCTTTTTCGGGCTCTCTAATTAAGCTGCGCTCATGTTTTGGTTATTTGTATGCCTGTCTAAAGAAATCCAACTTGCATTATTTTAGCTCCCAGTAACATGAGGCATGTGTGTACTTAACATTAGTGAATAAAGTAATTACTTTATGGACATTAAGAGTAGTCCAGCTTCACCTAAAGAGCAAGCATGCGAAATGACTCCCTTGCCAACAACATAGTGTGATATAGTATAGCACAAAATTATGCCCAAGTGTTTCAAATTTGGATCTATTACATATCGATAAAGGGAAATAAGTGGTAGCACTGGCTAATTTTATCACATCCTGGCATGGCATATTTTCTTTATACAACCCAAGCCTAGTAGGAACTTTAAAACCGTTCATAAAATTTTACCCATGTTACCCATTATTTGTGTTTGTTGCAATACCTATATCCTTTCCTAGTCTGGTGGTATACCTTTGCTATACACTTGCACCGACTGTGACCATCTGAATCTACACATAAATATAGTAGGCCTAGGTACATAGGAATCTGCACCCACAACTTTGTAGACACACAGTTATAAAGTCTTGTAGTTTTTGGCACCTTTTAAGCATTCAAATGATGTGGGATTTTAACCATGATTTTACATGAATGTAATAAATGAAACAATTCCATTATTCCTTTTCCAAGTAATCTTTCTGGCAAAACCCCGCTTGTAAAAAAAATCCAACTGTTTCCTCTGCTGCAAACTCCAAATCCTCTACCACATTGAAATGCTCCACAAATCCAATGTTATTTGTTGAGAAACTTCTTTATTCTCTGTATCTGGACTATGTCATTTCTAACCAGCAAGAGAATCCCAAACACAGGAGTAAAAGAATACATGAGATGTTGTTCCTTATTCAAAATACAAAAAAACTGCATTTTATTGCAGTTACAGGAAAAAACGTTTTCTGACCATTTACCTTGCTACAAAAATTCTGTTGCCTCTGTCAAATCCTCTTAATATCAGTTTATTAATTTATAAACTCATAATCCCTTTTCCCCTCTATGAATACATTACTGCAACCACCTGCCACTGACCTCTCTCCGCATTTGAATGAACTGCTCTGCTTTTTAAAACAATTTCAACAATAAAAGGAACACCATCAATCAACCCCTTAATGTATTTGCCAGCGTCAGTACTGAAGCGCTCTGGTTATCTTACATTACACCCCCACCCACATTACTTTATCCTTAGATCTAAATCCTACTCCTGTCAGTTAGACCCCATGCCCACCAGCCTGTTAAAAGGCTCCCTGCCTTCTGTATTGCATCTACTCACCTCCGTTATCGGTTGGGGGGGGGGGGGGCCCCCCCGCCGGGCGCCGGGGGGGGGGGCGGGGGCGGCCCCCCCCCCCCACCAGCCTTGGGTGGGAGCTGCAGATACACTTTGCTGTTTGGCTGTGGCAAACTCAGCTGGGATACAACGGCTGGTTCCATAACCATCATCCTGAGGCCTCCTGCCTTGTGGCTGATTAAAATGAGACAGAATCCATCAAGTGTGCTCCCCCATCAGTCCAGGGAGCCAGACCTTGGGGCCCCCACCCCGGAGATGCCTGGGTCGGTTTCGTGAGTCACGCCCAGAGCATGTCAGCTATTTTCCAAATTTAGCCAGTAAGACAGAGCTGGGTAGCACGCATTCCGCTTATACCTCGGGGTTGGAAAAGTGCACGGAGTGTATCTAAGGGGTGGAGGGGACTTTAACCTCATTTTCAATGACAACATTCATAACTGTCAGTCACACACAGGTCTCAGGCATAGATATGAGATGTTTCTGATAATCTGGTACTATGGTGATATCAAAAAAGGAATAATGTCATGAGAGGCACTAGCTAGACAGTTGCACACGCAAGAAGGGTGGTCAGTCTCACAGCTGGACAGAGCTGTGTTGTACGGATTCTCATGTGTCAGTTCTGTTTACCTGCTAAATAATTTCATTAGTAACTGTAACACAGCTCATCAGCACCAGTGCCACTTTTAATGAGATTAAATGTCTGACCTTTCATGGCATCCACTTCCAGGACTTGAACTGGGGCAGCTCATTAGTTAATTGAGTGATGGATGATTCAGTTGTCTTCATGCTGGATGATCTGATGCCATTTACTTATGATGACAGATTACTGGATGGTCTATTACTGTGGCTTCAGCAAAATCTGACACCAGCCTGGTGCAGCTAGAGGTCGCCGATCGGTTTCCCACAGACTGGGCCTGATGTGACAGGATCTGATTGAAGGTTCAGCACTGGACTGTGGAGTTTCCATGCCCTACTGACCCGGATCCGGTATCCACACCACAACGGGCTGGCACTTTGCAAATTATACCATGGCCATGAATGTCACAATATCCCTTGGCTCAGCCATTTCCGAGGGGGTTGCCACGGTGCTTGACAACGGTCTCTATGCAACAGCATCTCTGTCAGGCATCTCTGCATCACCAGTCATTCCATAACAAGTGTGGGACAGGAAGGGGAACTTTTGAGCATAAGTCAATCGGCTAATAACATTTTCCAAAACTTCTACCACATTGTTCCTCTTCAGCCAAACCCCAGCTGGTGGCGCTTCTCTGGTCAGGTACAGTCTGCTCAATTAAAGAGCCATGAAAGCGTTAGCCAGATGGTTCCTCTTCAATACAAGCACTAAGAGACGTATGGTGATGACGTCAAGGAGTGTGTGTGTGTGAAATTTATACAGACCCTGGGAGCGTCAGCTAAGGGGATCGTAATTCCAAAAAAGGGCACGTCAGACACAATGCCAGAGGTGGAAAGTTCAAGTACCTCAAAGTATAAATCCAGACCACGACTTTGTTTCATGCAACCAGTTGTGTACATTGACTGTCACGCTTTATGTTTAGTTGGTTAGTTCAAACAAAGTCTTGGTATGGATTTGTACTTTCTGAAGCTGAACTGCCATGGGTGAGATTCCATCGGGACAAGCAGCCGGTGGTCATATCTGACCTGCAATCTCTCTAGTTTACTTACTAGGAATATTCAAGGCCAGGTTGGGTTTGGACCAGCACAGCTCCAGGTGGCAGTGTGGCAAGATCAGAGCGGCAGGCCTGTGCCAGTAGCTGGAGGACAGCCGTCTCCATGGCGGTGAGAGGAGTGGGCTGCAAGAGACTAAATGCGAATAACCCCATTTGGAAAATTAGATACTTATTAATGACAGACTGATGTATAAACAGCAACAGTGGTGATGCTTTTCCTGAATCAATGTCAATTAATCATTGGTGGGTAAATTTCAATCAGCTCAATTTTCAGTTCAGTTGAAAGCACTCAGTGGTGACTGCTGCTCCAAGGAGAGGATCCCCAGATCTCCACACCCCGAGAGGAGTAACGAGAGCTCGCTAAGCAGAGGAGCGGCTCCAGGAGGGAAGGCAGGGGGACGTTCGGCAGCCAGGCAAAATCCGTGTGCCGTGGGATGCAGATCTGCAACTGCCTGATAAAGCTTATGTGGGTCCTACATGTTAATATGGCCTGAGAGCTGCTGAATTGTGGGGGTGTTTGTTTGGAGATCTGCCGTGATTCTCTTTGGGGGGGGGGCTCCTCCTTCTGCAGCTGGGGGCTGAGTGGGATCTGGGTGTCTGTACATTCTCATCCCCGGGGGATACCATCGAGGGTGTCTTCCGTGAAGCCGCTACAGAGGCTTCCAGTTCCTGCTCCCCCCCTTTGTAGGACGGTTGGGACGTTTCAGGTTCTAAGCAGAAGAGGAACCCAGCAGTTAAGGAGAGATGGGAGCCGCAGTCCTCGCGTTCCCCCAGCCGACAGGCAGAGAGCCGTCTGGTGTCTGTGCCGCACTGTGCTCAGGCAGCATGTCTGGATAATGATCTGTCTGCACACTTACAGGTTTTTGTCTGCCAAAGCAGCTCTGTGGCCCTCAGCTTCCCTTTAACCTGTCATCCATTCAAGCATCAGGAAGCAGCCCAGTTCTGATGCTGGATGAGACCCAGATACTCAAACCCAAGTGCTTACTTTATAAATGATCTTCAAACTGCTCTGGCTGAATGTGACTAATAAGTTAGTCCTCTAAGGTTTGTCTATGACACAGGAGTACCAGTAGCCAGAGCAGGGCAAGGCTAGGTGGTGAGGACCCCAATTCACTTCCTGTCATTCCCATTCATTCCTGATAGGAGTGATTTATCTCTTCTCTGTGCCTGAATAGGCACTCAGACCCCGATGCTCCTGCTGTCGCTCCTACTAAAATCGACGTCCCTGTCACTTCCTCCTCCTGACTCTAAAAAGGCACACTCTTATCTCCCCACCTCACCCCCTGCAAAGTCCCTGTCCCCTCCTGTCCCTGTCCCTGTCCCTGATAGTGCAGGCAAGGTATTTCAGTGCTGAGCTATAGCACAGCACAGACCTCAGACTGAAAGCCACAAATTGGCCTCATTACCTTAGCAAAGAGCCAGGTAAACACTGTGGTAACATCTTGTGTGCTGATCATTCATTCTGTGGCTGATTCCCACCGCTGGGAATCTCCTGGCTCTTAATGCCTGTCTGGCACATTGACCTTTCACCCTGTCCACTCTGAGTGTCAGCCCGACTGTGACGGAATCAGAGGCGACCACTCACATGTGGCTACAGTGGGCAGAAATGAATCTGTAATTGTCTGTGTCACCATTAACCTGCAATGGAGCAGAAGTTGTTAGCTTTGTTGTTGTTAGCTTTGTTGTTAGCAATGTTAGCTTTGTTGTGGTGCATGTCCATGGAGTTAGCAGCGATCTGAGCTCCTCTTTGGTTACCTGGTATTGTGAGAGTACGTCAAGATTGGTGCGGATTCGCCTCAGTCAGCCCTTTTTGGATAAAATGTAGGTGAGCGTGTTCACGGTGGACCGTAAACACCATTTAATAGGCTAATGGGCACCCGGCTGTTAGCACGTGGCTGACAAGAAATCGTTACCACGCAGGTCCATCTGCCGCCACCCACCCCCTCCATGTGCATAATTATTACTCTTTCTTATGGATTTGTTTACTCATTTCAGCAACACATCATTTATTTCCAGTAGAGCCTTTCCCACCAGCTCTGTGATACTGACCTGACAATGCTGCTCGAAGGAGATGTGGTAGGGGCAATGAGAATCGCACCTCACCCCCCCGGGCTGCGGGGGGGGGGGGGGGGGGGGGGGGGGGGGGGGGGGGGGGGGGGGGGGGGGGGGGGGGG
>JABFEA020000044.1:16625180-16636566 GCA_019775915.2 Cyphomyrus plagiostoma
TCACCAACACCTGGAACTGGATGTCGCATGAAATCACCAACACCAGGAACTGGATGTCGCATGAAATCACCAACACCAGGAACTGCAGTGTGTGCAGCAGCTCCTTTAAGCCTCATCCGCAGGTGCAGTTGATCTCCAATGATCAGCCAGCGAGCTGACGAGTGGACGTGACACCATGTCCTTTCTGTTGGTCCTGTTTGTTTTATTTAACTGCCAAAGCATTTACAATCACATATATACAGTAAGCATGCATTTTCTCAAATAACAAATATTTTTAAAGCACTACAATAATATATATGAAAATATAAAAATGCTCGAGAAATTAATGTGACATATTAATTAACCTTTCAGTATACAAACTGTTTAAAGAATAATAGTGAAAACGTAGAGTGACTGATGACAAAATGAGAGTGGTTGGGAATTTCAAACAATTAGCCATGTCAACATTCATAAAAATAGATAACAGGGTTTAGATGGCTAGTAGTCTCTAAAGATGCTTGGTTAAAAACAACCGAACATTACTTAGCTAACAATCCAGTGCTGAGTAAACACTAGACAGAACACATGCTGGGTTATTTTTACCCAGCCTCTTGGGTTATACAATTTAACCATGATGCTGGGTTAATTTTACACTGGGACCGAGCTGTCATGTTTTCTACTGTTATTAAATGCAGATTATCACCATTTTTAATGGAAAAATATACAAATAAATAATTATGAAACATTATCACTTTCCATATACTAAATATGTAAATATTTATTGCTGTTGACAGAAATAAGTTTCAGAACATGAATATATAGCGTTCCAGCAAACTCCATCTACTTTGGTGTTAGCCTGTCGGGATTATTCCACGATAATTACTTGTTGGCAATATTTGGTCCTTACTCAGCTCACGGTAACTAATGTTAGCTACCTGACATTAAGGTAAAAGACTTCAAATTAAAGCTAACATCATTATTATAAATAATAATATTTTATTATAAATACTATTATACAGTGCCTTTTTTATTATTATTGCATGGATGTACAATGAAATTATGTGTGTCCACTGAAATTCAACACAACACTAGCATAGCTGTGCATATTAAACTACACACACATACAAAGTAAAATCACAAGCATACAGAGTGTTTTTGTATGAATACATTTATACAACGTAAGAGTATATAAATAGTGGGCTAGCCCCCCGTCCAGGGTTGTTCCCTGCCTCGTGCCCGTTGCTTCCGGGATAGGCTCCGGACCCTCCGCGACCCAGTAGGATAAGCAGTTTGGAAAATCGATGGATGGATGGGGAGTATATAAATAGTATTGAAGTGGTTCTATTTACAATAATTACACTTAATACTTTGATGAAAAAAACTCTTTAGTAGATTTTTCTGGTTATATGTCATATGTCGTAATGTTACCATTACACTGCTCGACAGATACGCTAACAAAAGTAGCAAAACGTAACGGGAGACCGAAGCCACTGCACCTGTGTTTGCCGCCATCTTCATATAACACAGTGAATTAAAAGGTCTCTTTCTCACATCAATGCCACATCAGCTGTTTGAGTTATATTTTATCTTCAATGGTCCCAAGGGGTTTTTTTTTTGTTTTGTTTTATGTGGTGTACGAGAACAGGGATTTCCATCACTACGGGAGTACAGTTACCCAACTCCTGGGTCAAAAACATCAAAAACATAACCCCAGTGCTGGGTCAGGACTGGGTACTTGGACTGAAAATTACCCAACTCAATTCAGCGTTTGGCTAGAAAAACAAATGGCTCATTTTGTAGGGTATAGCTTCACAATTACTTCCGTGCTGCATTAATGGTATAAACATTTTAGCAACTGTATTTAAATATTTATACCATTAACGTAGCATGGCAGTACGATAAGAGGGGAACATAAACTCAATTTTATTTTTTACTTAGTTATTTCCGTATAAATTATATTAGAATATTTATTTACCTTGTATTATCTTGCATTGGTGTTTCAACTTGTTTGATTGATTGATTGATTTTGTAAATTACCTGTACACTTCACATTAATCAGTATTAGTTCATTCAGGAGCTCATTTCTGCTGCTAACGAGGTTATGAGGTTTCATTTCATTTAACGATGTTCATGAAATACCTACACGCATTACCTCCATGCATCCCATAATCACAGGTACTGTACAGCTAAGAATGTATAGCTCTTGCTTGTGGTCAGTGCCGTGTCGAAAAGCACAGAAATGGATGACCCATTTTCCTTGTGTTCCTTCAAGTAATAAAAGCTACATTTTAGTATATTACCGACTCAGTTGATAGCACTACTTCCTCACACCTCTAGGTTTGAGGGTTCAATCTGCACCTGTGCAGAGTGTGTGAATTTCCATGTTCCCCCTGTATTCTGTTGTCTTCCACAGCTGTGCGTGTACGGAGTTTGCATGCTTTCCCTGTGTTCTGTAGGCCTCTTCTGTTGTGTATGTGTGTATGTGTGTGTGTGAGTGTGTATGTGTGTAGAGTTTTCATGCTCTCCTTATGTTCTGTAGCCTTTTTTACAGTTTTCTGGTTTCCTCCCACCATCTAAAGACATGCAGTGAGGCTGAATAGCATTCAGTATGTGATTGTGTGCATATCTGCCCAATGATACACTAGCATCCTATCTAGCGTATTACTATAACTTAAATTTAGTTCTTCACTACAGTTAGTTTACCTAAAATAATCAGTTTGGCAGCAATTTATACATTTTTAAGTGTACTGTATGTCATAAAAAATAGATTGAATCATTTTTTTTCCCAATTTGTACAGGCCATACAAACATGCATACATTTTAAATACTCAGCTTTGACAAGTTTATCAATTGTTAAATCATATTAGACAAATTAGTCCTCCATAATTTATGGAGCATGGTTTATATCTTTTATCTCACACCCATGGATCATACACTGCCGCTTGTGTATGGTAACTACTGAACCAAAGACCTCGACACCAGACTGGCTCACTCCTCTGCCAACAAACAAGACCATGAGAACACAGATTACTGTCGCTTATTTTCATGTTAGCGTCGCTTATGTAAAGAAATGTTAAAACAGTGTAAAGACTAGCCTGGCTTCCTGTGAGGCTGCTTTGCCTGATCGGCGCTCCTTCGTGTCACAGCTTGCTGCGAGGTTCCACCTTCCAACGAAGGCAGCAGAGCTGAAGATGTGTGCGGGCAGCTTCCTACTTCCATTTATAACGAGTTTTAGCTTTACTTTCCCAGTACTTTAAGTATGTGATCAATCAATATGCTTTTAGTTTTAGCTTGTTCAAATGAGATGTTTCATCACCAGTGAGCATCTCATATCTGCTTTAAAATAAAGTTATACAGTGCTCACATAAAGTCTTGGAATGCTTAGTTCAGTAAAAATGTTTATTGGTTTCATGACAAAAGTCCATTGACACGCGATGTTTAACATATCTGCACATATCTTCTGAACATAGACATTTTCTTTTTAAGTGTCAGTTCTGTTGACTGAGTGATTCAATTCTGTGTATTTGTGTGTGTGTGTGTATAAACATATAAATAAAGTACTGATTTCTCTTATAGAACCAATACATTTGCAATATTTTTTTTCTGCGAGCACTATATGTATATCTCATTCTTTGATCTCTTGTCTTTTTAAGGCATAAAATTAAAATGCATCGTTTGTCTGAATTTGACAGCAATACTAGATATTCTGAGTACAACCCTATTAGGAAATGGTTTAATACAGAGACACACTAATTATAGTGAATAAGGCAACATAAAAGGAAACTTAGTGAGGGTACTTGTATGAAAGGTGCCTTTTAGATGTGAGAGAGGTGAGAGGTGGAAATGAACATTCTGACTCATAGGATTAAGCGATTGAATATAGACCACACACATTGCCTAAATGATGTTTACCTAGCTCTTAAAAAGTGGGAATATTTCCTTTTGGATAAAATGCCTAAAACACCAAAACAAACTGAAATTACATTTAATTACAGTACATTTACATAAATTACAGAGGAAGCTAACAAATTCTTAAAATGTGTTTAATCAGTTTCAGCAGCAGGTTTGACATTTCAGGTATTTTTCACAAATGCTTTCTGTAAAATGATTGAAAGCGGAAGATGTTTGTGTTCTTTGCTTATGTGCTTCTATGGAGAGGCAGAAAAAATAATGACAATGAACAATGAAGACTGGAACAGTAAAGGGTTTTGGTATCACACATATAAACATAACATCAAGTGCCATCAACCATCCAATAAGCCACGTAACATGATTCTGATATTTCCCGGCAATTCACTTGTATGCTCATAGTGATTAATATTGTTGAAATGTTCATATTGCGAAACACTGTGACCTTGTTGGAGACGGATCGATTATGTATATATGAAAATCAGTGCTTAAAATATGAAAGTAAATGCAGTTTCTTTTAATGATTCTGGGATAAATGTGCAACAATGTTAAAACAAGGATGCATGAACTAAATAACAACATAGTTAAAGCTATACTATGTAACAATTAAACATGTTCTCTCTTTTACCTTCCCAACTTTGTTTCATATACAGAGTATCCTTTTTGTTTACTTTCATGAAAAGTGGAAGGCCTATGTCAATAAAGAGAGATTAAAACAACTAACCTTTCAAACTACTTACCTTTACGGGAATCTAATTAGTCACGCAAGAATAGTCATTTTTTGTCATTTGTCATTTTTGTTATCCGAAATAGCAAACTGTTACATCAAAATCATACTACTACTCATCAAAGATGGAAGGTCTATATTCAGCAACACTAAAAACCCATTCTCCTTTTAGTTTTCATCATGAAAGAAAATTTTTAGTGTCATACTTTTATGTACGGGAGGTATTTTCTGCAGAAAATAAAATGAAAATGATAAAATGAAAATACAGTCTCAACTTTGCCATTTAGATTTCAATTATACCATCTAAATGTTCATTTTTTTTTTCTTGTTTTGTGAAAATCAAATAATTACTTTACTTGAAAAAACATGCTAAACTTGACGCATAACCGAAAAAAAAAATCAAATCATCTGTCAGTTGCAGTTTTTTAAAGAGGAGTTTATATTATATACATTCGGGAATTATACTGTATTATTTAGCTTTTAATTATGAAATACATAATTACTGTCTCATGATTTTTTGTGCTAATGCACATCCTGCGTTATGTCTGGTATTGTATTTGGTGTTTTCTGTTTACAGGGCAATTCAGCATTAAGATCTATCCATCCATTTTCCGTAACCACTTAGACTATTCATGGTTGCGGAGGGTCCGGAGTCTGTATCGATTGTTTATTTATGTCCAGAAATGTATTTTTTCAATATATGACTAATGCATTCATATATATTTTATTAATAAATAACAATTTTATGAAATCGTAGTTTGTCTTGTTTTTCAAAACATGAGTATGAAGGACTGTATTCTACCATCCAGACCCTAAGTCAAAAAAGTAAAGAAAAAACGAAAACTAATTTGATTTTCAGCTACACGTTAAAATTTGCAGCGCATACCCCGAAAAAGAAGACCCGACTCTGCAAGAAGTAAGGGTTAATGCACAAAAAGACGTGCATTATACGATCTTGAACGCATGGCTGCGAAGGCAAAAGTCGCTCGTCGTTAAAGTGGCTCGAGACTTAAAAAAATGTATAATGCACGGCTTGGTGTGCATTGACCTGCTTATACCACAATTACCATACATTAACGCGTTTGTACTTGAAGATGGAAATGCAGCATACCGCAATATTTCCTTCTGGTGAGACTGTATCTTGGGGTATTTCAAAATACTGGAATAGCATTGCTATTTAAAATACAGTTGCGATAATTTGATATTGCATATTATAATTAAAATTGTGGCTATATACGAGCCAAGTCAAGGTGGTGCAATGTTTAGTACTGCTACCTCACACCACTGGGAGCAGGGTTCAAATCTCTGCTGTGGCGTTTGTATGTCTCTCCCCACCATTGGTTTTCTATCCAGAGTCATTCCTCGCCATGTAAGCTCCAGACCTGATGATACAGCATGATGCTAAATAGGACACGTGGGGTAAAGATAATCAAATTGTTCATACAATTTTGAATGATTTTAAAACATTTTATATAGTTCAGTATTATTCAGTCTTAAAAGTGCAACAATAGTGGAATTTTTGGCCACCTAAAATGATTAAGAAATTACTAAATCAAAGCAACAAAATGCCATTTTAATATACCTAAAAAGTTATGATAATGTCAATTACTCTGCATCACACATGTCGAAGTCAAAACCCGCAGCACGATTCTTTATGGCATACAATTTAATTTTGATATTTAAAAATGTAAAAATCAGACTGCATTATAATATTGTTACTATACCTCTATAGCTATAGTTAATTTTTTAGCCTGATTTACCTACCACAAGCACATTAAATGTCACGGGGAGATTAATTTCAATAGGCTGTTTCAGTTTTGTTGCACATGCAGTCATACACACACTGGGATGATGTTGTGTCAACATGCATGGTCCTCTTTATGCCCTCCCTAAATATATATGCTACTCGGGACTGAAATGAATGCATTATTATTATTATCATTATTATTATTTACATTGCCAGAGTTTTTTTTTTTACATATTTTTTACATTATTCACAGAGCCTCACCTTCCCCACACCTTGTACAGTCAGATCACCCATCACTCTTTCTACCCCCAGCCTGCTGCCCTCTTATTAAGAGAGTGAAAACCTACACAAGAACGACCAGAACCTGGCCCGAAGGAGCATCTCTGCGGCTGCAGGTCTGCTTCCAACGTACCAACTGGGATCTGTCCTCAGATCCGGGTGTGGATGAATATACCTCAACTGTTCTCTGCTACAGCGAGACCTGCACTGAAAATGTCACCACTGACAAAACTATCCATGCTTCCCCAAACAGAAAACCATGGATGACAAAAGAAATCCAGAATCTACTGAAGAAACAAAGCACAAACTTGTGATTCAGGGACGAGGAGCAGTATGGCATTGCCAGAGGAAACCTGAAGTGAGGTATCAAAAAAGCCAAGGCTGCAGACTGGAAAAGGATGAAGGATCATTTCACCAACGAGGACCTGAAATGGGCGTCACGGGGCATCCAACACCTAGCACAGGCTAAGGTACCTACCTGTCTGAAATCAGTCATACCAGTGCCCAAGTGTCTAACATCAGCTGTCTATACAACTACATCAGCAGGTGACACTCACACTCATCAGAACAAAGAGCTTCTAAAAACTGACCCTGAAGCACATCAGGTCCAACACTCGCTCCCACCCTGGAGCAGCATCGGCATCCACACAGGATGCTATGACCGGAGCTCTCCACACAGCACTGAGCTTGAACAGTGAGGACGTGCGTGAGAACATCTCCAGGACATGCTTCCTCTGTGGAGTCCTGAGAGATAAAAGCAGATGATTAATAATCCATCAAGCCCGTGGATAGGTTTTGTTCGATTCTATATCCATAGGGAGATCTTTGTCTATCATGGTTTTCAGTTTTTTCTAAAAAGATTTTCAAGAAAAAATGTGTATTACAAATTTGTAAACATTATGTAACTGCAATCTGTAAACTGAAAAGTTTGGGTTTTACTGTTGCTAAAATTCATTGTTTGTCTTTATTACTGCACTTTCTGTGGCTGCGTCTGGCACCCCTGCTTTGTGAGAATAAGCAGAGTAGGGCTACGTCATCATACTTTGATTTTTAAAATAAAACCAATAAAACAGAATTAAAATTATCCACATTTTCCTTGTTCCCAAAATCTTTGATAGTGCAATCCCCTATTCGTGCTTGATGAATTAAACTTAAACTGTATGGCCACACCTCTCACAGCCAGACAATGAAAGACACCTCAAAGGGTGTGTAAGACAAAAGGGTTCAATACCAGGGACCAAAGCTTGTACAATGAACAGCGCAAACAGGAGTGTGACCAAAATTCCAAGGCAGATGAACAAGAGTCTGAATAAGTCTGTAGAACAATGCTACATAGGGCAAGGGCAACAAGCTGGGCAAAATGAGACAATCGAGGTAAAAGAGGGAACAGAAACAGGTTGGTATCAATACGGGGAAGTGGGCGCAAGGGATTATGAGATGTAGGGTCCACTATACTCAGACTATACTATACTCAACTCCATCACTATACTCAGACTATACTATACTCAAGTCCATCATTTTCAGCTAACACACTGTGTGTAACCATGTTACAAATGGAAGAATACAAGTAACTCAAAAGAGCATAACTTTTTTTATCGCTTTTGTAATTAATGTGCAGAACACTTATGTCTGCAGTTTTAGGAAGGTACCCACTCTGGGATTTTTAAAGAGAGAAATCATTTCTATTGCTGTCTTCTAGCCATTTATCCAGCACAGTTTCATGGAAATTCTTTTGTAATTGTTTTATACGTTGTCTCCTTTGTGACCTTTTGGGATGCCTATGGCTCAGCTCTTTATTTCACCTGCAGCACCAGAGATGCGGCAGTGGTTCCTGCCTGCAGCCCTGTGGTGAGGCAAGGCAAAGCAAGTTCATCGATTTAGCGCAATTCAAAGAACGCAATTCAAAGTGTTTCATGGAGTTTACAGAGTCACAGGGTCGCATTAAAATAGGAGACATTAAAATGACATTTAAAAACAAGAATCTAAAAGCCAAGACAAGCAAATAAATAGTTAACTAAAAAGATTGTTTGGATTTTGCTTCTTCTTATTGTATTAGTGAGGGATTCCCCGAACCCCCGAACAGTGATATGATGTCTCTAAATTTCCCATTGAGTTTGTGTGTGAGACTGTGCCCCGTGACAGACTGACACCCCATACTAGGTGTCCTCTACCTTGTATCCTTTACTAAATCGGATAGACCCCCCCAGCTGACTACAGCTCTGTTTAGGTGGTCCCTGGGCTAACAACACCCAATGTACGGACAAATTGTACCTATTATAAAGCCTATTATATCTATTGTATATGGAACCTGGAATTGTTTAATATGCATTTCTGTTTAATATGCATAGAAAGGTAAAATATACACGATATACTGAGATAAACATCTCAACTAATTGATGCTAAATAAGTGTATATAACTGGTACAACTTACCTAGAAATTCAGTTTAAAGACAGACTAAGGGAACAGATCTCATTCATAACTTGGGACCTGCCTGTACTGAATATGTGGCCTTGGATGAATTCATCTGATCATTTCTGCAATACGGTATTTATCAGTATCAAGTACTGTATTTACCCTGAAAGTATATTTTGTGGGGGGTTTTGTGGGTTTTTAAAGTACAGAGTGTTTTGTAATGGATTACATTATACGTTTTTGTCGCTTATCTCATTCTTTCGGTGATTACCCAAAAGCTAATAACCCAAGGAAAGGATAGGAATGTAGATTGAGGATAGTTTATAGGAATGTAGATTAGGGATAGTTTATAGGAATATAGATTGAGGATAGCTTATAGGAATGTAGATTGAGGATAGTTTATAGGAATCTAGATTGAGGATAGTTTATAGGAATGTAGATTGAGGATAGTTTATAGGAATATAGATTGAGGATATCTTATAGGAATCTAGATTGAGGATAGTTTATAGGAATGTAGATTGAGGATATTTTATAGGAATGTAGATTGAGGATAGTTTATAGGAATCTAGATTGAGGATATTTTATAGGAATCTAGATTGAGGATAGTTTATAGGAATGTAGATTGAGGATAGTTTATAGGAATGTAGATTGAGGACAGTTTATAGGAATGTAGATTGAGGATAGTTTATAGGAATGTAGATTGAGGATAGTTTATAGGAATCTAGATTGAGGATAGTATATAGGAATCTAGATTGAGGATAGCTTTCCCTTTTGGCTCTGCTCTCTCTTTACTATGACAGAACAGTACAGTATCCACATAACTGCTGACGCTGCACTGACCTGCCTGTTAATCTCCTGCTCCCTTTCCTCACTCATGGACAAGACCTTGAGATACTTAAACTCCTCCTGTTGAGAACTATAACCTGGTCTTGGAGGTGCTAATCCTCATTCCAGCCTCCTCACACTCAGCTGCAAACCACCCCAGTGCGTGCTGCAGGTCACAACCCAATGAAGCCAACTGGATCACATCATCTGCACAAAGTAGAGACACGTTCACTGAACCAGACCCCTTCCGGCACACCTAGTAATCTTTCTATAAAAGTTATGAACAGAATCGGTGACAATGGGCAGTCCTGGTGGAGTCCGGCACCCACCGGGAATGAGCCCGATTTCTGGAAATGCAAAACAAACTCTCACCCCAGTTATACAGGAACCCGATGGCCCACAACAGCGGACCCCATACCCATATTCCTGAAACACCTCCCACAGGAACCCCCAAGGAGCACAGTCATATGCCTTTTCAAATCCATAAAAAAATTAATTTAATTAAATGAAAAGAACAAAAAAGGTCCACCAAACATTGATTTAATTATGCCTGTGTAGCTTTCATTTCCCTCAATACAGCATGTCTTCATGGAGATGTATTTCACAGACGTCATTATCTTTGCCCTGAAGAACAACGCCATTTAAATTTTGATTCTTATAAGAGGCAGGTCCTAAAGCATGGTGGTTTGCACTTTGCTGAGATTTGGAGTCTATTTTCACCCACACAGACACACAGATCCTCCTCTGTCTAATCATTAAAGTTCAAACCCCGCATTTCCTGCATGAAGCCCTTTGATTGTGGAGCAACACCTGTATTTTGGGAAGGGACTTCCTCTGCAGCCTCCACCCCTCATCTTTGATAGTTAGATTACACCCCCATCATTATTACTGTCTGTGCAACTGACGCCAACCAAACCCCACCTCCTCCTAACTGTACCTTTTGTACTTCAATAGAAGGTTTTTGCATTTTTCTTTCTATTCATGCTTTATAAACAGCCACTATCTGTTTTCTTTTCACCTTTAATGCTGTCTGCTTTGAGCTGTCCTCCTGTAAATTTAGCTATAAAACCATAAAAAGTTCCAGTTCAGTTTAAAATTATATGGGGTAGTTATGCCTTGTTTTAACCTGTCTAATTCTTATGACTGAACTATGCATAATTAATTACTTGTGGTTTTTTGCTTTGTATTTAAATCCACATCGGCGCATGCACTTTTCAGCATGAAAGCCCTGGGAGGGACATCTTTGATAAGCTATTATCAAATATGTAGAATAATGGATAGTAACAAAAAAAGTTTACTATATGAAAATGCATTATACTTATTATTTTTTTTAGTTTAAAAATGTTCACCCAGAGAGCACTACTGTGGCCTACATGTGAATCCTCAACCTGCATGTGAATTCCCAACCTGCACGTGAGTACCCAACCTGCATGTGAATCTCTAACCTGCACGTGAGTACCTAACCTGTATGTGAATCTCTAACCTGCACGTGAGTACCCAACCTGCA
>JABFEA020000044.1:16637885-16653096 GCA_019775915.2 Cyphomyrus plagiostoma
CTGAATGCAAATTCCTATCTTCTTGTCATGCCCTGCTCATCTGATCCTTCTGTGTGCCCTGCCCCCCCCCCCCCTTATTTACCTCATGTGGAATCCTGGTGTTCCCAGCTGTGTGTAGTTGTTGTGAGTTCTGTATATTTAAATAGTTTGAGTATATTTCCCCGTCCAATCATTAACACTGGTTGTTCTGAGTGTGTTTGTCCGGTATTAAATCCTGTGTTTACCAGACTTCCCGACTCCTTCACCAGATTCCCTGGTCTGTGCCCAAGTCGAGTTCATAACAGAATGAACGGAACAAAGAAGAAGACGCCTCCCCTCAGTGAGGCAGAATACATCGACCTCATGGATCAATTGACATACTGGCTGCGTGGGCCTGAGGTTCAGGAGGACCCCCCAGCTAAAGCCATCACTTGCTGGTCAAGAGACATTCTGGAGGGGGTGTCCCTGTCTGAGGACTCACACCTCGCGAATTCCCCACTTCTTCACTACCTGTGCCCGCAGGTCACCCCTTAAAGGAGACGGGTGGATGCCATCTCGTGGGTCCCCAAGTTCCCTAAAAAGGCTGCGCCTGCTTCCAAGGCACAAACCCTGGCCCCGCCCCCCCGTGGTTCCTGTGCCGGCGGTTCCTGCTTTGCCCCCTGTAGTTCCCGTGCCAGCAGTTCCCGCTCTGGAGCCTCTTGTTTCTGTCCCGGCTCCTGAACCCCTGACCCATGCTCCAGTTCCTGCTCCCATGCCTCCCACTCCTATCCCTGAGGAGGTTCCTGGTCCCTCAGACCCTGCTACTGCCCCAGTTCCCATGGCCCCTGTCCCCGAGGAGGTCATCAGACCGCCACTCCTCCCCCCATGGAGATGGAGGAGGAGCTTGAGTGGGACACCTGAGGGATTTCCTCGATGACTGCCCCAGTGCACCCTTCTGGTGGGTCTGCCACCCCAGCGTGGTAGATTCCAGCCAGGACCTCATCTCTCAGTGTCCCGAAGAGGGAGAGGACACCTACGCAGGAGTTGGGTCCCACCTTCCCTGCCCTCTGGCTCGCCTTCGGTCCCACTGGCTTTGGCTCGGTGGTTGCCTGCAGTCCCCCTGGCACCTGCTTTGCGGTTGCCTGTGGCTCCACCTATGGCGCCTTGTCAGGTGGCTGTGGGTCCCCCTGCTCCAACTCACCGGTTGCCTGTGCCTTCGCTGGCTGTGGCTGCACCTTCGCCTGCCATGGCTTTTGCTCCCTCCTCGCCTCCTCCAGTGTCCCCTTTTCCTCCCTCCTCACCTGCTCTGTCTGTCTTTTCACCTTCCTCCTCACTCCCTTTGGCATCCCCTCTGGCTCCTGACTTGAGTTCTGTGTTTCCGTAGTTGGTGCCTCTGTGTCTGTCTGCTTTGCCTGTAGTGTGTCAGCTGGTGTCTTAGTTGCTGCTCTTCTGCCTGTTCCGTGTGTCTGTGCTGTTCTCTGTACCTCAATGATGTTTTTGCTTGTTTTCCCAGGTCCTATTTTGTCCCAGAGTGCATGCCTTTTGGGGGGTTCTGTCATGCCCTGCTTGTCTGGTCCTTCCGAGTGCCACGCCCCCCTCATTTACCTCATGTGGAATTCTGGTGTTCCAAACTATGTCTAGTTGTTGTTAATTAGTCAGTGTTTGAGTATTTTTCCCCATCCGGTTATTAACATTGGTTCTTCTGAGTGTATTTGTCCACTATTAAACCCTGTGTTTACCCGACTTCCCAACGCCCGTGCTTGATTCCGCAGTCTGTGCCTGAGCAAGTTCATAACACTTCTATTTTGATCGTTTACATTTTTCAGGTGTGCTCCATGTTTGCATGGGACTTCCCTGGCTACTCCAGTTGTCTGTATATTAATCTAAATTTGGTGCTGTCAGAAATTAGAGCATTATATTCCTTGGACAGCGTTGTCATATATTCCGGCTATTTAACCCATACTTATTCCTAACAATTTCTAGAATGGTACTGGAAATGTGAAAGTTCTAGAATTTGAAGTTTCTAGAATGACTTGAGGCTTCACCCGCTATGGCAAATTTAGGTATGAGGGACATTGCTGAGGGTGGTACATGATGCACACAACAAAAAAACAAAAAAAAAACAATGGCAATTGTGGGATTGGCTTTCTGTCGCTATTTGCAAGTCATGTCAATGATATCATGTCACTGTGTGGGTCAGTTAATCATTTGTTGTGGATGCCCTGACTCATAAGTATGAGACGGGGAAGAGGGCAGGGCTGGGTTGACCTCAGGTCAACCTACTGGAAGCCTGAAGTAGGGGGGCAGGGGAATCTGTCAAATAGTGCACCTCTAACTTTATACAATACTAATGCAATTAGTAAAATCAGTCACATTATGAAATGCTCCCAAATAAAGCACAATTCATTTCTAATACTTAAATATATAATTTTTTGGAAATATTGTTACATTTATTTCTGGTTTGTGTGCAATAGTTAAGAAAGCCAGTCTTCACACCACCAAGATGAATTGGTTTGACTCTTGTAATGTGTAATGTATTGTTATTCGAGTGCCAAATTAACACAATAAGAAAAGTTCTAAGCTATCAGGTGCCCGGTAAAGAAAAATATCAAGGAAAGAAAAATAGGAACAACCTGCAAATAGTAAAGGTATTCAGCTATTTAATCTGTTTATGAGTATAATATAATGCATGTAATGAAATAGGCTAGTATAACATTAGTATGTTTGTTAGCCAAATGGATAATAGTATAATAATTATTTTTTTTTGTTTTATTTATAATGGTACAAATATAAACACAGTTTTTGTTGGGGGGAGTGGGGTAGTAGACTGAAACACAGTTTTTGTTGGGGGGAGTGGGGTGGTAGACTGAAACACAGTTTTTGTTGGGGGGAGTGGGGTGGTAGACTGAAACACAGTTTTTGTTGGGGGGTGGGTGTTGCTGAAGTGGGTGTTCACCAGGCCACCATACAAGCTAAAACCATCCCCAGATCTCCTGGAAATGTAAAAGTCAGCAAATGTGTTTTATCTGAATGTTGAGAGTCTTTCTTGTGATATGTAGGTCTCAGAGCATACTTATTTATTTACTCATTTATTCATTCATTGCACATTCCACGTATTTCGGTATAATTTGCAGAATCTTTTCTGTCACATACAGTAATGCAGCTATACAGGAATAGCAGGGCGGGGGTGGCAGAACTACGCAGGGGATTTGAGCTGGGGGCATTACTATTTCAAAATTCAATCATCAGAAATATCAAACAAAATATGGACACAGTATGATCCTAACAACTAAAAATAATTTGAAAACACAGAGACATCACGCAACAATTACATCAAACTGTACATCAAATATAAGGAAAGTTCACAGTGAGACAGTTGCTCAGTTAATTCTACAAATTAAATCTGATACTGGTTAAAAATGGAACGCAGCATTATATTTTACAATATGATGTAATCCTGCAATATACCGGACAGATGCCAAAAACTGAAGAAGAAAAAAAAATGTTCTCATTTGCGATATATGCATAGATTAACTACATTCATCAAGAACAGCATTTACAAGTCAAACTATTTTAAACTCTTGACTCTTTCATTTAGAGTATATCAATTCCTTTCCCACTAATGACTTTATCCGGCCTGACGGCTGAACTCTTTTTTTCAAGCATACTCAGACACAGACACACACACATGGGTATACCTATCCTTATGGGTCAACTCATTCACTTCTATGGGAAAATGACCTGGTCCCCATAAGGGAAAAAATCTGATATTTATCACGTTAAAGTTATTCCTGCTTTAAGGATGTATTGCTATAGTGTATTTCCAAATGTAGGTGTCCCAGAGCACTTAACATAAATATTATTAAACTATATGCGAAGCAGTATTCAAACTGTTAATGGAAAAAATAGTCAAAGCCCGATATTTCAACTTATAACACCCATTCCCATTCCCCCCCCCCGCGCAAGGTGAATCTGGGAGATATAGGGTTATAAAAACTCTGGTTCCAAGTTCAACTGATTGCCCAGCTATTACTCTGCGTATACAAACTTTAACAATAATGATCTGATCATAATGTTATCTAAAAAATCCAGGGCATTATCATGTTAGACATATAAGTACAAAGTCTTATGTTTTATTGTGCTGAAGATATATACAGTATTTGTTTTGTGCTCGTATATCCTCATCTCGGAGAGTAATTGCAGTAAAGGCTGTCTTTAGGGCAAAGACCTTCATAAAAAGTAGATCCTTCAGAGCAACTTGAAAGCATGAAAACGTATCTTGCATCTGTCTTCATGCCCCTATGAAGAGTAATATTTCTTCCGCTTTCAGGTAAATTTATGATTATTTTTATACGAATGAGTAGTTACTTTTAGATTGTATGTTGTAGCCGTATTTCTGGATTCTCCTTTGTATGCTTTTTGACCTTTTTGGATTTAAGGCAAATGAATTGTGGTTTAACAGATTTTGTTCTATTTGGTCTTATTCCCATTCATCCATTTTCTTTACCTTGCTTTTCCTTTTCAGGGTCATAAAGGTTTAGAGCCTATGCCTGTTTTGAACTCTTTTGATCTCACCACTTTAAAAGCAAAGGGTTGCCATGGTAGCATAGAGTGAATAGGTAAAACTTCAGGATTTCCCTCTTATTTTTTGGCTACATCTTCTCTGCAGACCAGTCATTGCTGGTACACTCTCAGTACAGATTACACATCTACTTCAGCATAATCTGTGTTACCTCAAAAGGTTGTCCATCCTGCTAAAACGTCCTCTACCTGGAACCTATTAATAACAAAAAAACCTTTTCCAAAAACTCTCCATCATAATTACCAGCCAAAATCAAAAGCTTACTAATGCTGACTCGTTCACCTGAGCAGAAAACCGTTCCGATGCCCATTTCTGTGATAATCTGCTCTGTTACTGCTTATCACATCATTGATTATCCTGACCTGTTCAGTGGCGATTCTTCCCAGCCTATTTATTCAAAACAGCACCAAAACATGAACAAAAAGTTATTAAATAAAGTTATTATGAAATAAGATTAAAGGGGTGGCGCTGTTGCCTCACACCTCTGGCACCCTGGCTCCATGTGTGTGGAGTTTGCATGTTCTTCCTGTGTTGTCCTGGGGTGCCCTGCAATGGATCGGCACCCCATTCGGGGTTATTCCCTGCCTTGCACCAGAAGTATTCGGCATAGGCTCTAAACCGTTATGACCCTGAATAGTAAAAGCAGGTAAAGAAAATGGATGAATGGGAATAAGACCAAAAAGAGCAAAATCTGTTGAATAATATAATGGAATTTTTATTAAAAATATGATGCATATTAAAACCGTAGGGATTATCCTGACCTGGGGCTTGCAGTAAAGAATGTTCAGTTATAGTATCTGACGACTACAATTGTTGAAAATATTTAAATAAATCTTTAAAATAGTTAGTGAAAACTAGTTAATTCTAAGAGTCTTTTTCCTCTTTTTCTATTTTTTTTTCCTGGTGCCACTATAATTGTTTTGACCGTTTAATTTTATCAGTCTGGCTAATTCAGTGACTAAGGAACGACGCGTTATTCTGGTGTTTATTGGGGGCTATGGGAGGTTATCCCGTCAATATATATGTACAAAAACAGGAATGTCACGGAATGCAGCCACATGTATTTCTTCTTATTTTCTGTTTTGCACCACGTAATCAAATGACGCTCTATAGGCGATCGCTGTGCGTGTCATGTTAGTAAATATGAATGGCGAAGAAAAGTATCTTCAGCATCGTCATCCACTTATTACCAGTCAGAAATCTGCAGCCTACCCTACTGACCGATAGATGGCGCTGTTCTTTCTTTAAAGCCTCGCGGCGCCTGTGAAAAAAACGCTAAATGAAAACAACCAATATGGCTGCGTCCTGCATGTTCTTACCGCCTGATACACTTGATCATTCTGATTAAACTTGATCGCTGGTTTTGTTTTGTCATCACCACGACAATTAAATGTTTTGTTTGTTTGATTGTTTGTTTTGGAAACTTTTGCTCTTAATGTTTAATTTTTTAGGATGCCATCGATACATAACCAAAAAAAGAGACCCGGCATATCTACATGCGCTCACATTCAGTTTTTCTTTTGATGCGTACAGTTGGAAGTATTGTAAATCCTTTGAATGTACTACACAGTGATTTCTGTTTGCAAATGATTTTGGGTAAGCAGTGACACTGGTTGTCATATTATGATTTGTCATGTAATGTTAATGTGTCTTTTGTTTCGAAAGTGTTGTCGATATGTAACAGTTTTACAGTACAGTCAATTTACAACAACTGTTTATAAGTAATGTATAATTGCTTAAATGTGTATATTAGTTTTGTACCTCGTTTAGTTAAATTAAGACTCTTACGTTTGTTTACTTATGCTAGTGGTTAAGCGGATAGTCACTGAAGTTAGGGATTCTATGTATGTTAATAACCTCATTGGCAACTGACGGAGTTAATAGCTACTTTTCTACCGTGTATTATTGATAGGTATTCTGAGTATACCACTGACACACATCATTAATAGAATTAAAAGCATTGCCTAGAATTTTTTCTTATGCTCCTCTATGTCTGTAGTCCATGCCGATTGTCTGTTCAGTCGTGCGAATGGTGTGGCTTTTCATTTAGAATAGCTTTTGTTGTGACTTTCTGAGGCAGTATGAAATAATAACAGGGAATTAACTTCCTTCAGTACGCTTCTATCCATGAAGCGCTGTTCATTATGAAATAAGTACGTACTTAAATACATTTAGTGGACACTAAATTAGGTACAACTAGCTGGTAATGGGTGGTAACCATTTATGTCTCCAGACCACTGTTGTACTAAGATGTTATTTTCGCACTCGTGGCTATTCTCCACCGACCACTCTAACATGGCGAAAACCTGGGGGGAGTGGCTGTAACTGACATTCTGTAACCACCAGGTGTGGCACCCAGGAAGCAAACCGCATTTAAAATCCCTTCCGTCAGACATCTGAGCCTTTTAACCCTGTCGGTGTGCTGTATGTGTTCAGCTTTACCCACACGACTCATTGTTTGCTTTGGCAGGAAAGTATAACTAATAAACTAGCTAATAAATGTATACATAAAAAATGCATTTCAATATATTTATGTATGACAGTTAAACGAGAAATAATCCTCATTATTGCTTTCTGAACATAATTTCTGGGGGCACAGATAATTGCCAGAAAGGAGTGCAGGTGTTAAAATTGGTTTAGTCACAGACTTTTTGAAATGTTTATAATCTGTGGTTGTTAATTTGCAAATCTGGTGAGTATGCTGTTGAGTACACCTTATCTATCATCTTCTCCAATCTATCATCTAAAACAGATATAGAAGTCTAATTGTGTTGTCATTCTGTTGAGATTTTTTATGTTCTTCTTCACAGGTTAAACACAGGTTTTATGGTGATTCTGTGGAAATGCCTGACTTTATTGAAGTGCTCTGTCATACAAACCATTCAGATCCTTTCCCAATCTGGAAAAATGGAACTATAAGTCCATGTTTTAACCAGCTTATCCTTAATTGCATATCACACTCTGTTCTTGCTTTCTCCAGTGCATGTTACTTGAGTACACCAAGGTAAGTATCAGCTAAGCGATATATTTTTTTCCACTGTTGATAATTTTAAGTCATACACCTGTTTTTGGAAATATGCAATATTATACTAGAATATATATCTTTGAGCTACAATCCAAGTTTTTACAGTGCTTTTTATGCATGAGGAAGGCTTTACAATTACTGATGTGATAAATACGATCTCTCCTTTCACTGTACAGATGCAGACGTCTCTGTTCTCCCACCTTTTGTGGCTGGGGCTGCAGGACAGTTATCTCATTTTTGATGGCAGCACTGTTTCTATGTGATGTGATTATAGTGGCTCTCCTTTCTCCAGTGACTATGTACCTTGACATTTTGGCCGATGGCTCTGCTATTATTGCCTGGTTTGTACATTTTGGGGCACTGGTGGTTTTGCAGAAATCTGTTTACGGTGTTACTAGGGGTCCCCTCACATTGCTGGTTCTTGCCATTATGCCGCTATTTGCACTCAGCATCTCCTTGATTGCCTACTGCAAGGATCCTGTGTATGTTGACGTCTCCCATCCCCTTAGGTTTACACGCTTAGTTCTGTTAGCTGTGCAGCTCTTCCTTCTGTTTTTATATTTGTTTGCATTTGCCATCCCTCCTAAAAGGGAACATACAGATCAGCTGTCAGTTAATGATTCTGAACAGGCGCCTCTCATTCCTGGAGAAGTTCAGCTCGACCAGTGCGGTCGGATTATAGGGGAAGATGGCTGCAGTTGGGTGTCCCGGATCTTTTACTTCTGGTTGAATCCTCTGATGAATCGTGGTCAACTAAAGGAACTAGAGAGACCGTCGGATGTCTACCAGTTACCCTGTTACCTGCAGACCAGAGTTATCTGCCAGAACTTTAACCATTGCTGGAAACAATCCCAGCAGCAGAAGTCTGCAGATGAAGGGCAGAGGAAGAGGGAGAGGAAGCCAGCGACGAGGAACCTGCCCGACATTCATGACGACCATTGTGAGGAAAGGACGGACCTTTGTGATGACTCTGAGGTCACACTTTTGCAAGTTCTGCACAAGGCGTTCGGGACAAAGTATTACTTGCTGGGGCTGCTGAAGCTGGTCGGGAACATCCTGAGTTTTGCAGGACCACTGCTGCTCAGCAGCTTGGTGGCTTTCATGGAGACCCGTCAGGCGCCGATTAGCCAAGGACTCTGGTGCTCCCTGGGCCTCTTCTCCAGCACCCTGCTTTCCGCCGTCTTCCGTAATATTTTTTCTTTCGAAGTGTCAAAGGTGTCACTTTCTGCCCGCGCTGCCGTCATATCGACTATTTATCGGAAAGCCTTGCGGGTGAGCAGTTCTACGCTGGCCCATTTCACGCTGGGCGAAATTGTCAACTTCATGAGCACGGACACCGACCGTCTAATCAACTTCTTAAACAATTTCCACGATATTTGGAATCTGCCGCTGCAGTTTGCAATCACCCTCTACCTCTTCTACCTGCAGGTGGGCTTGGCCTTCCTTGCAGGGTTAGCTTTTGCACTGCTGCTTGTACCAGTTAATAAGGTCCTTGCCACCTGTATCATGAAGAACAACAAGTACATGCTGAAATACAAAGATAGTCGCGTTAAGGTACGTTTTCCGCTTTAAATGATATTCTGATTCTCGACTACATTTTGGCCATCGATACTTTTGTATTGCAAATTATGTAATATAAATAGATGAAAATGCTATTGTTTCTATGTGGAAGTAAATGTCAGTAAATTGTGAGTAAGCATACTCATTCATGCAAGGGCGTAGGTTTGGTTTCAGTATTGGATGGGACTAAATCTGCCCCAATGCCCCCACCCCCCTGAACGCGTGCTGCTCCCCCAGTATTAGCAGGGACATGTCCCTACCATCCATACCCAAATCTATGCCCTTGCATTCATACTGATGTTGGATCGTTTTTTTTTTCCCAGAAAAATCAGCTTCTCTGTGGGGTTTAAGGCCTGTTTTACAGAATACAACGTTTTCATTAGCAGCTGACTAACATGAAAGACCACACAGCGATGAGACTTTCTACATTGAGTGTTGTTTGAGTGAAGCAAAGGGGACATACTGGCTCTTCGTCTTGCTCTTTCGTTCGGGTGTTTTTTTGAGTCAGGACAGCCCAGCCAACGCCGAAGTGCTTTTATCACCGCTAGACACACAATGTTTCATTTCAAGTCTGAAAAATTAGGTCACTAGTAAATCTTGTTTTTTTTTCAATTTAGCTCATGACGGAACTTCTACTTGGGATGAGAGTCATCAAATTCTACGCCTGGGAGTTTCACTTCTCACGTAAAATCGCAGATTACCGCAAACAGGAGCTGTCCCATCTCAAGACCATTAAATACCTAGATGCTGTGTGCGTTTATACCTGGGCAGCACTGCCTGTAGTAATCTCCATCCTCACCTTTGTCACATATGTGCTACTAGGCAATGAACTCACTGCAACTAAGGTAAGAGATTTTGTGTGTATTTAAATCTGTGGTCTAATTTCAGAGTTTTTTTTTTTATTGGCTTTGGTCTAATTAATGGCTCATTTAATTTTAATTCGAAAAAAGTTTTTACGTCACCATTTTGATGCAATTTGGCATGTGAATTACATATATTTTCCAGAGGTCAGATTTTTTTTCTTTTAAATTAAACACGCATAAACGACTTAAGTCAATAGCAGAATATGCTTGAGCAAAAAAGAAAAGTGCAGTTATTTGCTTTTTTGACTTAAGTACACGAGAGGAATGGCCTCTAGGTTGGCACAGTCCATGGAAACCCACAACTTATATGACAGACTCTACTGGTAGAAAATTCTGTTTGGCTCTAGTTTATAGTGGGTAATTTTTTTAACTCTTCTTGCTTTACAAATATTGCAGTATTTATCGCATAGTATTTAAAGCCAGTGTCCTACCAAAATCCGTGATGCGTTGGTGCCCTATTTTGGCACAGAGGTGGAGCTGAGTGATTCGAACAAAAGAAAATCTATATTTTAGAAAGGCAAAGTAACCCAAAGCAGGTTGTTTTTGCAATGGAAGAAGAAACAGTTTTATATAGAGGAATGAGGCAAAATGCTCCCTAGCAACTGCAGAAAGTGTTTATTTAAGGTTGTTGCCATTAAGAGGTTCCATTGCTTATTGAGTAAGGTTGCAAATACATTTCCACTTATTACCTTGATGGTTTCAAAGATTTGTTCAACAGAAATATAGCAAGTAAAATATTACCTTTGTAATTGGGCAGCATGGTGGTTGTCTTGCTAAATTCGTCTAAAGCAGGTATCTTCTACATTCATAGTTTCTCTGAATAATACTATGGTTACCGTAACAGCTAACATGAAGATAATATAATAATTTCGCTTGTCTCGTTTTATGGAATTTCAACAAAATTGCATGTGTCCATTGTTCTTGCAGGTTTTCACTACGCTTGCTCTAGTGGGCATGCTTATTTTGCCTCTAAACAACTTCCCTTGGATACTGAACAGCACTGTTGAAGCCAAGGTGTCATTAGATCGTATTCAGCGCTTCCTAAGGCTTTGTGATCAAGATCTGGATGTTTATTACTGTTCTGGTACTCTACTTTTCTGGCCTTTATATATCCTTGGCTTAACTTAAGTTTTTGTTTGCGCTCATGGTTGTTTTTACTCTTTCTGAAGAGGCACCTGAGGATCCCCAAACTGCTGTCCAAATGAAAAACTGCACCTTTTCCTGGCATGACTCTGAATTTAGGGACCTTCCCAATTATATTGGGACAAGAGGATCATCCCCAAATAGCAATCAGTTGCTTCAGAGTATCAGCATCACTATAAAAAAGGTAATCTGATACCTAAAGGCAACAGAAAGACTCAGTGAGATCTATTCCGTGTGTAAAAACAATTTGGTTATGTTTTTCCGGACATTGTATTGGGTGGGCATTTTAATTTTTAAAATCTAGTTTAATTTGTTAAACTTACTTGATGAGTATTGATTAGCCAGACCTGTTATGCTGATCAAAAAATACATTTGTGTATTGGGTGGTTCCTGCAAAACCTGGGGTGACTTTAGGAGACATTTTGAAATGGTTAAACTGATAGAGTTTAACAGACATGATAGACAGACTTTTGGTGCTGTATATCAATGGAATTGTTGCACATTTCTAATTTGTATTGATTGTTGCCCCATGTAGCACCTTCTTATTTTGTAAATAAGCGATTAAGCCCTGGGTCAGTGACTGATACTGGTTTCCTGTTTACCAGGGCTCCCTTGTTGCTGTGGTAGGGAAAGTCGGCTGTGGGAAAAGCACGCTCTTGGCGGCGATCATTGGGGAGCTCAGCCGGTAACATTTCAAAGTGTAGCGAACTCTTTTTGAAACCACTACAGTACGAGTCCTTTATTTATGAGTCTGCTTATTTATTTACAAAAATATGTATCCCACAAAGGTGTGGGGGTGCGGTATATGTTGAAGGACGAGAAAATGGCTTCGCCGTAGCTGCCCAGGAGCCGTGGATTCAGCACGGATCAGTACGTGACAACATCCTGTTTGGCAAGGAATACCGCAGCCGTCTGTACCAAGCTGTGCTGGAGGCCTGTGCACTTAGCGAAGATCTCAGTGTGAGCTCATCTCTTTCAGTTCATTGATGTCGTGCTTTCTGCCTATCATGACTTTGTCTTCTGTAATTTGTTACGAAAGGAAGGGAAGTTTATTACTATGTATAACCCAAAATATTTTTCATGGATACTTGGGGATGTTGCTTTATGGATTTCATTATGCTCATGTACAAATACCTGATTTCTGTATAATACTTAATTTTGCTACACTGTCTGACTGTTGTAATTATAACACAGTGACTTCAGTTGGTTACACTTTACATTAAGTGTGCCTTCATAATGCATTTATAATGCTACTTATTACTGTTCTATGAATGCATGTAAGAATAATACCTTAATGTATCAGTGCACTTAATGTTCTATGAATGCATTCTAAATGCATTATGAATGTGCACTTACTGTAAATCATTGCCAATGTTTGTTATTAGCGTATTGAAAGTAATATTGTTTTTTTTTTCCACAAAAATTGTTATGAATGCAATGCTTTAAGACATGTTAAGGTATACTTGCGTGCTGCTTATGAATGCATAATGAATGTGAAGGTATGTTTAACGGAAAGCCTTACCCTTGGATTATATTTGTATGCAGATATTGCCCAGTGGGGACCTGACTGAAGTGGGTGAGAATGGAGTGACACTCAGTGGGGGGCAGAAGGCACGGCTGGCGCTGGCTAGGGCCGTATACATGGTACAAAACCAAATACCCATCATGCCTTATTCAAATGCATGAGGCTGTTGTATTGATTGGACAGTTTATTTTCCTGTGGTATAAGAATTCATGCAATGTTTTGCACTTTTGTATTGCAAAATATGTCATCATGTCCGAGGATGACATTTTGTGGACCATCTTCCTTATCATACCAGATAATATTGCTTTGATAGAACTACATTTATTCTGCTGAAGAAAGTTGTTAGGTGAATGTATAAACTATTTTGAATAAAGTTCCGCTTAATTTGAAACCCGCTTAAAAGTTTAAATTCTTGAAAGAAGGAGCTTCATTTAAGAAAAGCAAGGTTTTAATCATCCCATCTTCCTCTTCTGCTGCGCAGGAAAAGGACATTTACCTGCTCGATGATCCTCTGGCCGCTGTGGACGCTGACGTAGCTAAACACCTCTTGGAAAAATGTATCCTAGGAATCCTGAAGCACAAGACAAGAATCATTTGTACGCACCGCATCGAGTTTCTGCGCAGAGTGGATGCTGTCGTGTTGATGGATAATGGCACAGTTGTTAAAATAGGTACACAGTTTCCTGTTTTTTACTTCCATTTTCTGTTGAAATCACGCAAGTCCACATTTTTGCTACCCCCTAGCTAATCAAGAACACTGGTACAGATACATTAGGAACCGGGAGGGAGCACAAATACATGGACTGTCTGAGGGCCCTTGTGGAATATGTTGGAAAACACTGATATAATCAACGCAGTGTGTATGTCAGCCACTGCATGTGATTGATATTTATTGCTGCAATATTTCTGCATTCTTTGGAGTAATTGATTTAGAAGGGATTAATTAGCATGCAAAAAGAACACTGTAACTGCGTACTCTAAAGGGTACATTTACATCAGAGTTCTTTAATCTTTCATCTTTCTTTTGGTTAATTTAGAAATATGACAAATTCAAATACACAAAACATTTCAAATGAAAACTGATACCAAGTTATTTTTAATGCGACAAAGTGACTTGCCGTCAAGACAAAAATATTCTTTTTGTCAGTTTGAGAAATAATGCATTCAGTTTGCCATGCAGTTACATAAATAATAATCAATGAATTCATCTATCTGTCAGGTAGCCCAGAGGAAATTCTCCCTTTGGTGGAAGCTATACCTAAGGACTGGAATAAAAGTGTCAGCAAGAAGCAGAAAGGTATGAGCAGTTTTGGGCTTCACTCTTCACACTTTGTTTTCTGTTTTGTAATTGCCCTCTGTCACAGCCTGATCTTATTCTATGTTACCCCTCTTTCCTGAATCATCTTCTGTTGCACTAGTTAACATACTTTTGGTACTTGTGGTACCAAACTTCGCGTTGTGATGTCCTTAGGCACCAGAACCAGTTTTTTACACCAGTGGAAAACCAGCACCTTGAAGTATCGTACTTTTGGTACTTTCTTTAACATACTTTTGGTACTTAAAGAAAGTACCAAAAGTACGGTACCTAAGGACATCACAACGCAAGACAAGGAATTTTATACTGTATTCAAAAAATGACTGGAGTATATTCCAGGGCTGGACAATGTGTGATATTAATAACATTTATGCATATGCAAATCTTACATTGCTAGTCAGCTAGATTAAGATCAGGCTTTTAATTACGTTCAGTGCAGTACGGACATTATTGCCCAGGGAATTCACGTTTCGCTAGAACATTTTTACTCTAGGAAAAACAGAGCAACAACAAACTTAGCAAATTTTGTCATGTTAATGATTTTCAGGATTATCTAGCATATGTTTAAAAATGAACGCATTATCCGAGACACTCGTAATCATTTTCATCCTTGCTGTTTAAATCACTCCTAGACAGGTGAGAAACTTATGTTGATCTTCTTTTTTGCTTTATGAATATACAAATATTTATTATGACAAAATCACTTTGTTATATTTCAAAATATTCCAATGCACTGCTGTCCTAGTAGCTATATTATACAAAATAGTTTATTTCTTCTCGTGCCATCCTGATCTTGTCTCACATTCTGACCTTGGGCCTCTTCATTTGTCCACACATCCGTTATTATTACTTTTATTCATTTAATTTTTTGGTACTTTATCGTCGAGCTTTCTGAGCTTTTCAACGTTTTTCAAGACTGTAGTTATATTGTATTTCAGAGGCAGGGCATTTGCATAACCAATCAACAAGAAAGCATTTCGAGTCCCACCCCAAAGTATCGAAGTACCTAAAAAGTACCCTAGTTTGGCACTTTAGGTGCTGGAACCTCTGGTACCTGGTACTTGACCTGAAGTCAGTAGAAAAGGGAAAGTACCAAAAGTAAAAGTGCACTTATTCTCTGTGTTACCCCTATTTCCTTAAAAATCCTCTGTCACGATCTGATCTTCTCTGGGTTCTCTGTGTTACCCTGATTTCCGGTATCACCCTGTCACAGCCTGATCTTTTCTCTGGGTTCTCTGTG
>JABFEA020000044.1:16654591-16664895 GCA_019775915.2 Cyphomyrus plagiostoma
CCGGTATCACCCTGTCACAGCCTGATCTTTTCTCTGGGTTCTCTGTGTTACGCTGATTTCCGGTATCACCCTGTCACAGCCTGACCTTTTCTCTGGGTTCTCTGTGTTGTTATGGATCAGATGAGCTGGAATGGGAGCAGCAGCAGGTGTTGGAGGAGTCCCCGGAACAGAGTCCTCTCACTCATTCCATGGTGGATGAGGAGCAGAAGCAGTCGGGCGTGGTCACTTGGAAGGTGTACCGTTCGTACTGGCTGGCTGTCGGCGGCTGCCTGGCATTTTTGATCATCTTTTTCCTATTCCTCATGCAAGGTACTACGCAATGATAACGTGGCTGTCCTGAAGAAGTGAAAACATACAGAGGTCACAGAAAGGCTGGGGGCACTTGCTTAATTCGGTAAAAGTATTACAGATTTATTGATCCTATAACAAAAACCATTACATTATTCGTTTGTTTACCAAAAATACATATCACGTTAAAAACAAGCAATAGTTTTAAGTAAAACAATCATTTTGAGCAGTGGGACAGTCGTCCCCCAATGGCTTGGGAAACCCACTTCCAAAAACCAAATGACACATTATGACAACAGTGATGTTTATGGCCCCGAGGACCAGATTTTTTGTCCATTATAAGCGAAATTCCGTTATGTGAGTCCGCTATATCCGCTATATGGCCGGGACCAGCGGACCTCGTCCGTTATAGATAATATTCTGTTATAAGCGAGTCCACTATAATGGGATTTTACTATAATAATAATGATTAGCTGAAAGTAAAAGAATGATATGTTAGCTTTTTCAAGCCAACAATGGCAAGAAACAAAAAAAGGTAAGAAACACAACTGATTCAAATTGTCAAAAAAATATTGACACTTAATGTCAAGTTATGTGCAGATACATTAAACATTGCTTATCAATGGACTTTTGTTGTGAAACCAATAAATGTGCAACATTTACAAATTTAAGCAAGAGTCCCAAGACTTTCCACGGGCACTGTATGGTATGGCAGTACGCCACTTTAGTATCCCATATAAAGTATATACAACAGTAGTGTTCAGTTATTTTTACTAAGACCAAATTACTTCAGTGACACCTAGCCAAGGAGGAGGGGGTCTTCTTTGTATATTACGTCGACCGGGGTGTGGGAGGTATGCGGGTTCCTTTGATAGATTACATACTGTCCAGATTATATTGTGCTTCGGTCTGGATGCTGACGACTAGTGTCATCCATTTCAGCAGCCCTGATGTATAAAGTGTTCCACTTTCTCCCAGCATCTAAGAATGTGTCCGACTGGTGGCTGGCCCACTGGATATCCAGCCTGAAGAACAGCAGTGCTGCTCCCCACAAGTTCATGGTCCTCAGCAGCCTTTCACCCAGCTTGGCCGCCTCACCGGGGATGATGTGAGTTTTTGGGCCAAATTTGCATCGGCACAATTGACAGGCACATTTTTAGTTTTTGCTTCTGTGATATTTATAAATTAATTTGTCTTTAGGTATTTCAGATACATTTTTGTGAAAAACTGTTTCAAAACTGTTTTGTGTAATTTAACTTTTATGTAACTTGTAATTTAACTAATATTTTTTATTATAACCATAATTCTATTTTATTGCCTTTTTCTTGCTTATAATGCAGCTCAGTTTGATATGTGTATATTTTTATTTCCGTCTCCTTCTTTTTTTTTTAAATAGTACATTTATACCTATTCAATATTTAAGAACCTTTTTTTTTTTGCTTCTTAAATATTTCTGTCCTTTTGTCTCCTCGCCATAGCTACACAGCAATTATCAGTGACCCGTCTGCTCATGCCAACGTTACTGGTGAGCTGAGATTCTACCTCACTGTGTATGTGTCCATAGCGGCTGCCAACTCGCTCTTCACCGTCGTCCGAGCGTTCGTCTTTGCCTACGGGACCATCTCTGCCGCCACGGTCGTTCACACTCGGCTGCTGGGCCGAGTGCTGAAGGTAGGCCTTCTCTTATTGCGCCATCTCTTCCTGAGACGTTATCGTTGCCACCTTCTGCCATATTTCTTTTTGCTTCTTCCCCCGGCCAGTCCACCGTCACCTTCTTTGACTCCACCCCGCTCGGGCGCATCATCAATCGCTTCTCCTCCGACTTGTACAGTGTGGATGACACACTGCCCTTCATCCTCAACATCCTCCTGGCGAACCTCTTCGGCTTGCTGGGCATGCTGGTCATGATCAGCTACGGCCTGCCGTGGATTCTGCTGCTTCTTCTGCCGTTAGCCGCTCTCTATTATAAAATCCAGAGCTTCTATCGGCACTCCTCCCGCGAGCTGAAGCGTCTGTACAGCCTCACCCTTTCACCCATCTACTCGCACTTCTCCGAGACCCTGACAGGACTGTGCACCATCCGGGCAAGCTGCAGCACTCCCAGGTACCGGTGCCGTGCTCCTGCGTTTGACCAGGATATTTGACAGGGAGGTGTATTTTAAAGGGCAGTCGTATTCGCTGTTATTCAGCGTCTGTGATCGGTGAATATTGAGAGAGTGGAGGAGCATTCTCTCTGTTTTTAGTTATTTTGGCAGCATCTCTTGTTTGGGGGATGTTTTTAACGCAGTTAACGTTGAAAAATATTGTTTTATAACGAAATATTATTTTGTGAAATTGCTGCTTGTGCATACTGCTAACACAGGACCCACATCCAGCCTTGAAGCTGTGGCCTTTGGGTTGCGGAGCAGCAGTCGTAGCCGCCGCTCTGTCACGCCCCTCGTTTGTTTTTAGTAGTAGTGGTGTAGTAGTGATGTAGTAGTAGTGGGGCAGCATTCTGAGAAGATCAAATAAGCTGGACACTTTGAACGTTTCCATACCTCGATTAAAACGTTCGGTGAAAATTGTTAGGAAATCGCCACCATGCCTGGGAAATTCAGGCATATCTGAAGGTGCATATTAAAAAAATGGCACATGACGTATTATCATTATAATATTGACTGTTTTGCAGGTTTCGAGAGGAGAATGCAAATCGTTTGGAAATGAACCAGAGGTGTCTGTTTGCTAGCAATGCGGCTATGCAGTGGCTGGACATTCGGCTGCAGATGATTGGAGTCTTGGTGGTGACCGGTCTTAGTGTGATTGCAATCATCCAGCACCAAATGAAATCTGTAGACTCGGGTTAGTAATGACAGTGTTTGCTCAGTACATTTGCATTCTGGTTAATACACATTAGCAGTGTAATGTTTTGTAAATGTCATTTGTTGATGTCAGTTTCTCGAATAGAATTAGAAAGCCAGTCTGCATGCCAGAGTGCAGTGGTAACCATTTTGTTGTGTCTTTCCTCTGACACAGGTCTGGTGGGCCTTTCGTTGTCCTATGCCCTGTCCATCACAGGCTTACTGTCAGGGCTGATCTCCAGCTTTACACAGGTGGAAACTCAGATGGTTAGTGTGGAGAGGACTGAGGAATACTCCACCAATATCCCCATGGAGCCCCAGCAGGACGGTTTGGAGGTAATCCATATATAGACATCACACGACCCGTTTCAGCAACTCAAATGACATTAAACAAACTGGTATCAAAACATGAACAATTTAGCTTTCTTTATTCTGGCTAAAGTATGCAAAGAAGTGATTTCATGTTTAATTTTTATGAACATAACAGTTATGACTTGGGATATAGAGAGAGAACGTGTGAGGATGTCCCCCACTGATTATGATTTTGCCCATGTAGGTGCCCCCCTTGTGGCCAGAACATGGGCAGGTGGAGTTTAGACAGGTGGAGCTCGTGTACCGTCCTGGTCTCCCCAATGCTTTGGATAAGTTAACCATAGTGATCCGGCCTGGGGAGAAAGTGGGCGTGGTCGGCCGCACAGGATCTGGGAAATCCACCATGTTCCTCGCTCTTTTCCGCATGATGGAGCTCAGCGGTGGGCAGATTCTGGTCGATGACGTGGACATCAGCCACGTAGGCCTGCGACAGCTGCGGTAAGTGGGGAGTACCAACTGATGCTGCGTAAGAACTGGTATCTACTGTACCTGTTCTGATTTACCTAGAAATTTGACGCACTTAAGGAGTGGATCACATTCGTAACCAGGAAACTACCTGTAAGGTTGATGTCATATGATAATTTATTGTATTTGTAATTATGTTTAGCACCATAGGAGGCTCAAGAGAAAAGGTGCGGGTTTCACCTCCTTGTGTGCAGTTTAAATGTTCTCCAGTTTTTCATGTCCATTTCATCTGGGTACTCAAGGTTCCTCTCGAAGGCCAAACATATAGTGTCTCTCACTTGCCCTTACAGTGCGGTTGTCCCGTGTTTTTGCTGTGATGTACTGATAGCCTATCTGAGATGTTCCTAGCAATGTTATACTGAACAAATGAGTATGGCTGGACGTGATTATTATCTACACTTTCTCTGTAAAATATTTTGGTTTGATCACATGTAGTTGAAGAAGGGCTAGATTGCAAGGTAAATGGTAGAAATTTAAAGTAAGAAGTAGTGATACACAGGTAGGAAAACGTGAAATACTTTTATGAACACTGGCATTACTTTTACACAATAAACGGAATGTACACATTCTTCCAAATGGTTTGAAAACTGTTACTGTCCAGAAAATAATTCCAAACGACAGTGATTCTTGCTTTTTACTTTATCCACAGGTCAAAGCTAGCCATCATTCCCCAGGACCCATTTTTATTCAGTGGAACCGTGCGAGAAAATCTTGACCCTTGTGGCCGCCACTCGGAGGCTGAGCTTATAGATGTGTTGGAGCACTGTCACCTCCTCCAGGCAGTGGAGAGAATGGGTAAGCGCCAGTGAGGAGGGCAGGCCGCGTGGCTCAGGCTTTGGCCTGCAAATGTTAGGCACACATTGACAGCTGAGGCGTCTTTATGTAAAACTGAAGGATTATCTCTCTAATATCTCAAGTAAAGGATATATTGCCTATGGATTAAATGACAATTGGTGTGTCTTGTGATAGGGGGGCTGGACACAGAGGTCGGAGAGAAAGGGAGGTCTTTGTCGCTCGGGCAAAGGCAGCTGCTTTGTCTGGCGCGTGCCTTACTGACCCAGGCTAAGGTATGTACGCCGCCATGCGCTACATCAGGGTTCTTCAACTCTGGAACTAGATTCCAAATCCAGGCCGTGTTTTCAGTTCTCCCAGGTAGTTTAATAATGACTGATTCTGATTGGTCAGAGGCTTCACACCTGACTGACAGGTGATGGAAGGCTGGAAAACCAGCAGTGCTCGGACCCCGAGGACCGTGAGTTGAAGAACCCTGCGCTACATAGTGGAGCCCGTGTCTCTCCCAGTTAGATACACAGCTAGAACTGGTACCGGTAGCTGTTTGATTCTTATTATTTTATTAGGTGTCCAGATAGATCTGATGCGGTACATCATTAACTAGCTTGGTCAGGCTTTTTGTTAAAAAGTGCACAGTCCTGCTCTTTGAACAGTCACATTAGCATCCATTCGCATGACAGACATTGCACTTCTGTGCACATAAGCAAACAGGAATTCTCCACTCCGACTTCCTCAGGGAAAGTCAGGGCAAAATGTGCACGAGGGGCTACGCTGTGGTCGCTCTGAGGGTAGGGATCTGTGCCAGCGACCGGAAGGTCGGTGGTTCAAATCCCGTAAATGCTGTGAGCGATTCTCCTCGGTTGGGCCCATGATCAAGGCCCTTAACTTGCAGTCGCTCTGTCCTGGGTCCTGGGTGTGACGTTAATCTGCATCCAGCCCTATAAGGAGCTCCCCCCACTTACAGGGAATAACTTGGGGGTTGGTGGCAGGATTGACACTCCAGCCACTGGAAGAAAACCTCACACTGGTCCATTCGGACAGCTGTGGTGCTGAGGTATCACCTGCCGCATGGCTGCACTCCGGTTCTCATCCCTGAGGTGGTTTGTCGTGTGGTGGGTGCGGCAACGCGCTGTCAAGCACATGCTCCTTACCTGCCTACCTTTCAAAATACAGTTCAGCTATTTCAAGTAACAGTACTGTACAAATTAGATACTGAACTATGTATACTTCAAATACACTATCATAGTGTGGCGCTTGCAGAATCTGTATGTCTCGCAAGCCCATGTGTTTAGCCCCATATGTGTCTTTAATATAGCCCTTGGTTTGTATTATATAGTGTAGGTAATTGTTGTGCTGTGTATCCGGTTGTTGTGTGTGCCCTCAACTATGGTTGTACTCAGTTCTTGTCTGATCCTGGTGTGTCGTCATCATGGTGTAATTACCCGCCCCATGTGTGCCTTGTGTCATCAGTGTAACTTCCCCGTGTTTCCCTCTTATTCATGCCTTTCATGTTTTTGTTGCTGGTTGTTCGGTCCCTTTAAGGAGAAACATAAAGAATAACGTTGTGTCTGTCTGCCTCCCGTCGTTTTCGTTCGCCGACTCCTTGTTCTGTTCAGCACTTCAATACAGTACAATATTGTACGTAAAATATAGCGTATCGTAGTTTTGCCGTTGCATCCCGGGGGCTAGTTTTTGGTGGCTTATCATAAGCTTCGATGAGTCTATATATTTGTCACTGAGAGAAAATTGCTGTCTTTTTTTTCGTCATGTTTTCTGTGTGCACAGCGTTGGCCTCAGATAGCTTACCAGAAGCAGACGCGTTACCGCAAGGCGGAGTTGGCTTATCAAAGTGAAGTAAAGTAAAAGAAATGAAAAGAATTGGGATAGTTTTAATCTTTTCCGTATGTTACAGTACAGAAATCTCAGTCATTTTAAAACTAAAAACTGTTCATTAGCACAAGGTCCCGTTGGTAGTTTTCTAATTCCATGTCTACATGTCGACGCTGAAAACGTAGATTCTTAAAACCTTCACCATGGATGGAGTTTTGCAGAAGCTCCGTTTTCAGTGACGCCGTTTACGTGTGGACAAAAACCCCAAGACGTATGGAAAAAGGTACGTTAAAAAAAATAAAAATACCTGTGTCCGTGTGGACAAGGCATAGGGCCTAGTGCAGTTAGCCATGGACTCTGAGTTGAGAACTATAATAGGTGAGATTGGCTGCCAACATGTTTCTTGAATGCAGGAAGTGGAAAGATGGGGAAAATAAGTAGCCGGAGAAATCCTGGGTTTCAAACTCGCCCGGACGTTGTGTGAAAACACAATATACTGCGGTGTAATGTCCCCACCCAATGTTAGTCCCTGTTTATGTTTGGTTTGATCTCATGTAGTTTAGTACTTATATACGTAGCTCTTGAATTTTGTTTTTGTAGGTATTATGCATTGATGAAGCCACAGCCAGTGTTGACCAGAAGACTGATAAGTTGCTACAGCAGACGATCAGGCTGAAGTTCAAAGACAGAACTGTTCTCACCATCGCTCACAGGTATGTCACCGTAATTGAAAGACGCATTGAATTTTGTTTAATAGAATTCTTGGCAACACTTTACTTGAGGAGGCACAAGCAACTTATTCAGGTACAAATCATGAACAAATTATCTTTAGTAACTTCATGAAACACCTGAGCCATCATGACTGACTAATGATGAACAAACATGGGGTCAGTATGTAACTAGCACTTAGATTCTGGTTAATTAATGCAGTAAGTAAGGGTATACTACTACGTTATTTGTGCCCCCTTAAGTAAAATGTCAAATTCTTAAAATAAAATATTCCACATTTTTTTTTCCACAAAAATACTGCATGTGAGATCCTGTTCAGAAAATGTAAAACAGACCATATCCCTTTAACAGAATCAACACAATCTTGGACTCTGACAAGGTCTTAGTAATTCATGCCGGAAAAGCAGTGGAGTTTGATACCCCAGACGCTCTTCGCCATAGAGAAGATTCGTTTTTAAACAGGCTCATTCATGTTCAGCCCGAATGACAGCGCAACAAAGTTTGGGACCAAACCTGCAGGTCTTTCCTGCAGTCATATACTTGTGATTATTTACAAGATAGAAAAATAAGTAAAAACATTAATAATATTGCAATATCTGACCCGGGCATGTAAACTTAACTGATTGATTATTATTCATTATCAGTACACCACTTTAATTGATTGTTTTTTTTATTATTCTGTAATATTTAATAAATGGCATCTTTACGAGAACAGATGACGCAAACTGGTATATACTGATTGGCCACTTTATTAGGTACACCTGGCTTGTAACAGTTGTAATTACTTGGGTATTGTGTTGTAAAAAGAAATGGTCTTGTAGGTTATTTGGATTGTGATGAATCAAAATGATGTTATAAAGCCCCTGTTAAACAGAAAACTGATTTTAAGAACACAAAATAAAATCTGTTGCTGCTGTTTGCTTTCTGTCATGATTTCTCTAGTTTTGCAAGATGTCTAAATGTTCATAATATGTTAACGAACTTTTGTTGCCTGTAAATATGGTAATGATGTATATTTCAGTTTCTTTGTGTATCTTTGTCTTTGTATATGCTCTTCTTGTTTTATCTGGTTCATTTTGTGTTTAAATGGAAAAAAAAAACATATTTAGGTGTAATTTTTTGTGGCCTGGAACCAAGTAATTGGTTTTCCATTATTTCTTATGGGGAAAATTCGATCACAACTCGAACTTTTTAGGATTCAATCTGGAGTTCTGAGGTACCACTGTATTCTGTTATTTCTATTGCTAAAAATGAGAAGTGCCACTACTACTTTCAGCAACCCCACTAACATGTTAATTGGGCAAGTTCCAATTATTCTTCAAACACTGTCTTTCGACTTGTTATATTACTTAAGCAAAAGTACTGTTGTGCACTTAGAAGACACAGTACTTAGGATTTTGTATAATTGTACAATATTTTTTTACAGTATTTGTACAATAAAAAGGACAGCATCCGTGTTAGTGTTCCGATGTCAAATAGGTGATCAAAATCATGCACCTTTGCGGATATTAGCCTTAATGCTCTTTTGTGATTGGCAGTCTTGTTCTGAAGAATACAGACACTTGTAGAAGGTGATTTGCAGTTTATAAGTCTGCGGGGAAATAGAAGGCCTCTGCCTCACTCTCTGCATCTATTCCCATCTCTTCACCTTGGCCGGAAGGAATGTCTGGGGAAATTATATTTTCAAGGAGAGATTTTTCCTCCTGGACCCCCCAGGGGCAAATTGCATCACGGGGAGCTGGAGGGATAAGCTCCTGACCTGCTTCTACCTGTTGTTTACTACAGATTATAGGTTTCTGGGACTCATTTTCACCAAGGGGTTCTGTCACTATAACTTCAACTGTAGCAATAACACACGCAGAAGAGTTTTGGTTCCCTACAGTGGGTGTCGTTCCCGTAACTTCCCAAGGACACATGTCAGCACAATTGCCATCCTGTGTCTTCGATGTGCTTTCAAGGTCAACTCTTTCCAATGGACAGTTATTTGAACAAATAGTATCTACTCTGATGTCAAAACATACATTTCCTTGATTTGTAATATTTTTCTTAAAGGGTTGAATGATGGTAGAATAATTGTCTCTTTCTGTTCTCGTCTGTGCTGGTTCTGCCTCCTCTGAAGATGTCTGAATAGCTGTTTGTTTCACAAGGCAAGGTTTAGTGCTAATGGACTCCCAAGAATTTATATCTACAGTATTTCTCTTCAGTGCAGGATTTTTTTCTGAATAGGCTTCTTCCAAATGATCTGTTCCTTCAGTTCCCTGCTGCCTGAAAATGCCATTTTCACTATGTTGCATTATTGACTTGTCTAATTGTTTGACATGTTCATAATTTTCTTGTCGTGTTTTATTTTCTGTCGGTTTCACACCATCTGTAAAGGACTCCAAGGTGTTTTTTAAAGTGTAGTCACTGTCTTTCAAATTCCATGGACAAATTTCTGCAATGTTGCTTGGATTTCTTTGTGTTGTCTGTAATTCAGAAACATCCCAGGGGCATACTTCTGCATTGATAGTTTTCAGATTTGATAGAGATTCTTCATGGTGGTTTTCCCATGGACAGATTTCTGAATCACCATTCTTCTGTCTTGACTTTTCAGTGACTGATGCATTTTCATTTTCGCTATTTTTCAACGGACAGATATCAGCCTGTAGAGATTTTTGTATTTTTGTGTCCAAATCTGACACATCCCAGGGACAAATATCCGCCATATCCTCTGTTGGTCTTTGCGGTGCCTGCTGGGATTTTATATCCCAGGGACAAATATCTGCCATATCCTCTGTTGGTCTTTGCGGTGCCTGCTGGGATTTTATATCCCAGGGACAAATATCCGCCATATCCTCTGTTGGTCTTTGCGGTGCCTGCTGGGATTTTATATCCCAGGGGCAAATATCTGCCATATCCTCTGTTGGTCTTTGCTGTGCCTGCTGGGATTTTATATCCCAGGGACAAATATCCGCCATATCCTCTGTTGGTCTTTGCGGTGCCTGCTGGGAT
>JABFEA020000044.1:16664995-16682980 GCA_019775915.2 Cyphomyrus plagiostoma
CAAATATCCGCCATATCCTCTGTTGGTCTTTGCGGTGCCTGCTGGGATTTTATATCCCAGGGGCAAATATCCGCCATATCCTCTGTTGGTCTTTGCGGTGCCTGCTGGGATTTTATATCCCAGGGGCAAATATCCGCCATATCCTCTGTTGGTCTTTGCGGTGCCTGCTGGGATTTTATATCCCAGGAACATACTTCTGCTTTAACAGTTGTCTCTGATGTACAAGTGACTGCTACATTCATAATTTCTTTCTTTCCTCTGTCTCGATTCTGCAGAGTTTCTTGTACTTCATTGTTTCTTGGATCGTTTATCTGGCTTGCTCCTGAGTTTTCCAAATCCTCTTCCTCCCAGGGACATATATCAGTAAGCATTTTTTCATTTTTTTGTGTGCTTTTTACGTGTTGCGGTATTTCATTAAAATGTTTATCAGAACTAATGCTGATATAATTAGGGTTGATTTCTTTTATTTCCCAAGGGCAGATGTCTGCCATAATGCCTTGTTGTCTTTTTGGAGAGTGCTGTGGTGCCTCTGGAACTTCCCAGGGACAAATATCTGACTTTGAAGCCATATTTTCATGTTTAAAATTAGTCATGGTTGTTTGTGCAGTGCACCCCTGACCTTCACTAATGTACTTACTGTCTTCCTCCACTTCCCAGGGGCAGATATTGGTACGTATGCTGGTCTGCCTTTTAATCATCTGTAAATTCACAGTCTCCCATGGGCATATGCTCTCATAGATACTCTGTTGCTTCCTCAGCTTGTTTTGTGATTCGGCCTGCACGTACTCTTTAGTATCTGTTGTCTCAGTCGCTGTCTCTTCCTGAAGTTTTCGGGGGGGGTCGGCTGTGTTTCTTTGTTTTGTATGTAGTGCTAAATTATCTGATACGGGAATATACGTCCCATTGTTGTCTTTCCTTAGAATTACAACGTTCTCCATCATTGTATTAAAGACATTTGAAGAAGAATAACCCACACTATCTTCAGCCTTAGATATCAAAATTTCCACATTTGCTTCCTGTTCTTCTTCTGAAAAAATACCTTTGTCCTTGCCACTGCACTTACTAGTTGGCTTCAAACCTTTTATTGAGTTACAGGAGGTACCACATAGTGACAGAACCCGAAGCTCCTTAGGCTGTACTAAGATTGTGATGGGAGAGTGAGGGTCACTGCCTGAGGCAGAAAGCTGAGCTTTGGTTACGTCTGAGTCCAGCCCCTCAGTTTTTCCAGTGCGATCCTCACTTTTCTTCTGGTCTATTCTAATTGCGTCTTCCTGCACCCAAATGATGCTCTCCAGTGGACAGTCACATGGCAGCTTTTCCACTGGACAGTTGTGTTGCATTAAAGGGGATTCTGTCCTTTCTGTAGATTTTTGGCCATTTTGGGGGTGAATAGAATAAGTGACATGTTTGTGACTTCTGTTTTCAGCAAAACATACTTCTGCCTTGTCAGATAATTCAGACAGATGTGCATTTAATGTCTGAGAACTGATTGTTAGCTTGTGTTTAGGATGACTTTCTTTCTGGCTTGGTCTTCTGGTGTGCTGGCCATCATCTGCAGTGTAGGTCTTGTTTGGATGTAGAGCTGAACCATCCATGTTGCTTGTCATTACACTTAGTGACTTCTGCAGCTTTTTCAGCATAGGCTGCAGTAATTGATTGTCAGCGGAGAGGTTGTGGGCGCTGGCAGATTTGTAAACAAATGGTACAGCTTCTTCAGACTTTATTTCGGAGCTCTGAGAAGCTTTCTTGACCAGCTTCCTTCTCATGGAAGAGTTTAGCAATGAGGAATCTTTAACATCACCAGTGCATAGCTGGTGCTCTTGGCCACGGTCATAGGTGCTGTGGGATTTACAGCGCAGAAGAACACCTTTGTTGAATGATTCCTCGGAAGACCTGATGCTCCCTGACTCCAAGATCTTCTTTTTGCATGACGCTGGTTTGCTACCTCCTCCACTATATTGTGAGACTTCCTCGCGACTACATCGGCGACTCATAGACCCGGGAAACCTTGTGATGTGCTTCATTATAGATTGGCCCAATCCCAAATGAGAGTTGCGCTTTTTTGGCAAGTGGGGGTTGTTTACACTCATCTTTTTGGTCTTGTGTATCTCCAACTGCGCATACAACTTCTTTAACTCATCCTAGGGAACGAAGAAAAAGGAGATCTCAAATGCAAAGAACAAAAAAATTATGTAAGCATGATGTTAAAACTTATCACGATACTTTCAGGTGTATCAGTGTCGGTCATTTCGGTTGCTAAATTGCAAATGAAGTGTATAATGTTTATACAGACATGATATCCAAAGTGTTTTAAAATGTTTCAGATACATATTAAAATATATAAATACCATTACATTTCATAAAGTTTAAATGGTTTTAGAAAATAATCTGACAAATTATTTACATTGTTGTGGTAAATCGTTTTACCCGTATGTCATCGGAGTCCATGTTGTGCTCGTTCCAGGCAGAGGCAAAGCTGCTATTGAAATGCGAGCATGAGTGCTGGAGGTCCACCTCCTCCTCATATACCTCTGCTGCCATCTCCTTGCGTATCGGTTGCGTCATGTACAAGAACTTAAAAGGCAAGAATAGGTAAATAGACATTTAATCAAGCTGGAAACACCAATAGTATAAACAGTACAGTGCAAAACGTTTTATGCAGTCAAAGAAAATGTTTGATGCTATTTATCTTGGTAGTAAGTGTATATTTGCTCAGACAAAAAATACAATTAACGTTAAATTAACGTTAAAGTATACGTAAATCACCAGTAACACAATACGATTTATTTTCTCCAAAAAGTTATTGATCTGATGACTCTAATGGTTCAGTTCCAAAAGCCCTCTTCAAGGGTATCATAGCCTTTCTATGTATTTACAGTCATTAATTAACATAGTTATTTTAGAAAAAAAATATGAGTAGCAATCATCTACGCAGTCAAGCCAAGAAATACATGGATATGTTGGATGGTTATTGCAAATACCGGGGTGATTTTAGGAGCAGTTTTGAATGGCTTGGTTAACACACTTTGATAGACATAATATCATAGTTTTTTTTTTCCCCCAAATAATTTTATGAAACCAAGAGTAGTAAAAATGTAATAATATGCACTGACAGCACGTTGCTGCAGCCACCACATACATGAGAACCCAAGTGCCAAATGGATCAGTGTGTTTTTTTTCCTTCTAGTGGCTGGAGTGCCAATCTTGCCACTAATCCCCAAATTCCCCTGTAAAATGGAGGACCTTGCAGGGCTGAATGTAGATTAACATCATACCCTGGATGATGTAATTACTGGTTAAGGGCCTTGCTCAAGGGCTTAACAGAGTAGGATCACTCCTGACATGCAAACCAGTGACCTTCCGATTGCTGGCACAGAGCCCTAGCTTCAGAGCCACCACTCTGCCTGCTGTGTATGGTTTAAAATATGTTCAGGGAAAGCTTATCCAGAGAAGTGCTGAAACTGAATATTACCTTGGGAATCAGCAGAAGTCCTAGAGTCACAGAGACGGTGACATGTGTGTGGGTGAAAAACAGCAGTAGCATCCAATCTGGGTGCAACAAGGGCAGAGCAAACCTGTTACAGAAAGATTGAGATTGTAGCTGACAACGTTTCAATACATTCGTGACTTTTCAGGTTTAGCTTTCGTCTCACGTTTCCGTTTCGCAAATATGAAAATCTCGCACGCGGAGGACGGTTAGACCAAACACGTAATTTATAGGTTGTGTAGAACACGGGATTTTGAGATCTACCTGGTGACGTGGAAGGCGGATGAGAGGAGCAGCTCATTATGGATTGAAATGCCCAGGTAGTTTGGCTCATGAAAGGCAGAGGGGATCATCCTGACAGAATTATGCAGAGAACCTCCCCAGCAAAGGAAAAGCAGCTCCGCTGCAAAGGAGAGACAGTGGAGCTTAAATTCCTCTCCAAAAATGCCACTGAAAGAAAGTGAGCAGAGAACGAAGAATTGGATTATTCAGAAAAGAACTGAACTGATTTAATGAAATTATATTTCTTTATCCATGTACATAATTAACCTGCCGATGTTTTTGACAAACTTTCCACATACAACAGCCTGGCATAGAGTGAAAGCCGGCCAGGATTTCGGGTGTGAGGCGTGTGACTGCTGTCTTGCTCTGAGCTCACCTACGGCCATCATATAGTCCCAGCGATCTAAATCACACAGACTGAAGCTCTTCCCCTCTGGAGTGCTGGAGGTGACTAGCAAGGGAATGTTACGCTCACGGTTTTGCAGCACGCTCGCCGTCCAGGCAGACAAAAACCAGCCAACCGTCAGCACCATTACTCCCAGCAGCCGTAACATGTGTGTGCTGGACATGTAGGGAACCCGTTGGGCCGTACGGGACAGGAACACCCTTAACACCCTTTGGGAACAGTGACATATGGAGCTTCAGTTTATGACACATGCCCAAGTTGATACACTATGGTATTACCATGGTGTCAGAAAGCCTCGGACAATATAAGGCGAAATGAGGGAAGCTGGGTGAGGAAGACGATGATGTGATGAAGATGACGTGCCACAAACCGGTACATCTTCAGTGTTATGGTGCCATAAACCATAGCGAAGCCCATAAGGCGGACCCAGCGAAGCAAGATACAGCGGAAAGTGCTGGGCTTGAAGTACAAGATGAAGACCTGCAAGAGACGCCACACAGACCAGCATGAGTCTCCCTCTGCAGGGTAGTCTGCGTTATTATCATCATTTTTTTAACATGAAGTTGTGACTCTGCAATTCCTGGGCTCTCAAGCCAGAAGGGTTGGTACTTTTCATTGCAAACAGGCTCTGTTACCTAAATCAGCTGTCAAACTACACAGAAAACGGAAGTAAAATGTACGAATGATTTTATATTAAACCCAAGCAACGAATAACAATAAATGAAAACCTCAGACTTACAGGAAAATACAGCAGCAGTGCGCCAAAGAGGATTGTTTCCAACAGCAACAGACCAGATGCCCTGATGCTCTGAGAAAGACACACACACACACACACACACACACACACTGTACAAGATAAATGTGAGTGGCACGGCAGCTATCCGTCATGGCGCGGGTCTGGAGACAGCCCTGTCTTCTCGTTTTAGAAGTTCGGTGCATGAATGTGTTGTTTGACAACAAGTGCAAATGAAAAGCGCAGATTAAGACAGCAGGGAAACTACTTCGACAGCACTACAAAACACAGGCAAAACAGCAGTTTATTTTCCTTCTGTTTTATTAATGCCATCCCATCCAGCCAGCCCTGCGTGACACAGTGAAAGACACACAGTCCCCCTAATCCATGTGTCACACGGTCTTCCGGAGCCCTTACGCTTCCCACTGAAACACAACCAACAACATCTCTCACATGATATCACTTATTATACTCATGTTCATATTTATTTATTTAGTGGACACTTTCTAAGTTGTTTTAATGGCCTAAAGAGTACTTTCCTTCCTTAGTTATGCATTTTTTTCAAGGGGAGGATGATTTTTAGTAACTGTCTTTTTTTTTTTACTTTTACACTGCTTCCAGATATACAGCCCCCAGCAGTTTTTATAGACAATTCAGACTGTAAAATATATGTGAAATATAAAATAAACTAATTCAACAGGAGAACTGTTTGAAATATATTTTATGAATATTTCATAACAATATTTACCAGATACTGTATGCCACTGATAAAATGAAAACAGAGTTTTTACACAGTGTTTGTTTGAATTGTTATATACACAGGGTGGTATAAGTTTCCTTTATAATACTGAAAATTGCACCATTATAATAACCTGGCATCCCCCATCTTCCAAAACCTTTGTGGAGCACATGGTCATGGAGAGAGAGTCTATCCCACGAGAACTGTGCCTACAACCCAATTAACGACTATGTGACCCTTAATCATAAAATTTCATTAACTTAGAATATATGCACTATTGATGTATTAGTTACAAATGAAGAACACCATATTTTATTCTAGGCCTAAACTTATTCAATTTAAAATAAGTATAAAACCACTTTGAACCCACTTTGCACCAGATCAAAAGAAACAATTTTGATTTGAAAGTTATCAATATTCAAAATTTTAAATCACTCTTTACTTCAAAGGGATGCTGTCCTTACCTTTTTCTGACGAAACTTGTAGGCCACAAACATATTGATGAGTACAAGGAGCATAAAGAGGCTCTGAACTGCCAGAACTCCCAACCGTAGGTACCAGGTCCCTTGTACCTTGCAAGGGGCTCCATCTTTACATTGCTTACAGCCTGGCCAGCAGGGCAAACACACGGGAATAGGGGGCGATAATGCTTCCCCTGTATTGGCAGTGCCATTCTCCCCAACTCCTAGGTATAAAATCAGGTAAAGAAACACTAATACACAAAAATCTCCAAAATCTTGGAATCTCCAGCAGTATAAAATGATTTGGAATCAATCCATCTCCATGCACTGACATATTTTGCTATTGTGAAGCAATAGTCCTAAAATGAAAAACTTGATAGGGCGTGCAGCAATCTGCTTACGTGCATTTTGAGTGCCTAGTGGGGAGCTGTAGTATCCCTCTTTGCACAGGCAGGCGTACTGTCCAAGCCGAAAGCCCCGCCCATGGACAGGTTCACACTGGGTGTAAAGAAAAGGAGGAATGTGGGTGAAATTTACATATAGCCTTAACCTTCATACACCCATCCATCTTCAAAGCCGTAATCATGGTCAGAGTCTCCAAGCAGCACAGGGCAGAAGGCAGGGTACACCCTGGACAGGATGCCAGCCCACCACAGGGCAGTAGGCAGGGTACACCCTGGACAGGATGCCAGCCCACCACAGGGCAGTAGGCAGGGTACACCCTGGACAGGATGCCCTCTTTAGGGCCCACACACTGACACTCTGCTTGGACAGTGGGAATAAATCTACACCATGAAAAGTAATGGAAAATGTGCATCTAACTACTAGCTATGAATAGCATTCATTATGTATTTTGGTGAGCTATTTTTTTTTTATTAATAGTTTAACCATCATTGGCTGTTCAGTACACCAGCCACATCTGACCATTCATACGCCTTCTCCTGGAGAAGCGATTTCTGTATATTCAAAGTATTACTTCCTTCAGTAGGTAAAATTACCCGGAAAGCCCTATGGATCATATCCTCCATTAAACTTGTTACAGTTCATATATGAGGTGGCAACATGTTGTTTCAGTTTTGAGACTGCATACCTTTAAAAGTAGAATCTCACTGCACAAGTAGTAATGACTAAAAATGACATTCCTTCTCACAGAGGTCAGTCTGCTTAAAGGGGCGGGGGTTGCAGATTCCAGATTATTGTTATTAATCCTGCAGAGCATGGATTAGGGTTTTCATTTATTTATCCCTTATTTTATGACATTTACAATGTAATTGTAAGAATAAAAATAGCCATTACATGTATTGCATGCCATTAAGAACCATTGTATATCAGATGAATTTGGTATTTTATGTTTCACGAATGTCAAATAAACATTTTTATAAGTGTTCAATTCTTCTTAAGCAAAAGATTAACTTTAGTGAGAAAAGCAGTTGGTATTTCTGTACTGTTAACAGTGAATGTTTAAGAGCAGTATAGTGGCACAGAGCCTCACTGAATGGTACTGTTAACTCATATCTTACTGGCTGGGGTTTGCATCCTGCCTCTGTGTGTGTGCAGTTTATATGCTGTTCCTGTGTTATGTGGGGGGGCTCTTTGTCTGCCACTCAGACACATGTGGTTTGACACATCTGTACATTGTGTTTCAGTGCTTCCCATTGGACGGGCATTCTGTCCCGAGAGATCCCCCTGTGGAAGATGCTCCAGGTCAACATCTTGACCCTGTACTACAGGGGTGACCAATCATATCTGCGCAGGGCCAGTGTGTATGCAGGATTCTGGGATAACCTTCTGGTCAGCTGTTCAAACCCAGGTGTGAGGACTCTTCAGCCAATCAGTCCTCTAATTAGTAATCTAATTAAGGACATGCACATGCAGATTTTCTGGATAAGATTGGCCACTGCTCTACTGGATAAATCACTGAAAGATAGATGGATAGTCAAGCAACTTAAAAGGATTCCACATGTTTAATTTAAATTTGCACAAATGTGTACTTATGTGTTCTCTGTGATATAGGCTGGCAACTTGTCCAGGATGGTACCCAGGCTAGTGCCCAACACCAGACCAGAATGTGTTCTATTATAAATTCAAGTGAGAGATCAACACACTGTTCAGAGCAAAATCATATTAAAAAAAATATTACAGATATGTATAGATGCATATAAAACAAACTAAAAAATAACAGCACTTATCAAACTACAGCTACTGATTTTACCGTACCAAGGTAAATACCGTCATGCAGTATATGAAATATATTTCATACCACTACTGCTTTTCTAAATACTGTATTTGCAAAATATTAATTAAAGCGTTACTTATAATGTACTCCTGTAAAAAAACACAATATGGCATTACAACTGGATGGTCACCTGAGCCCTGAATCCGATTCAGACTCTAGGCTACCCCTATCCTAAACTGGGATGGTTTAATCCATCCATCCATCCAATTGGTTGGAAGGATTAAGAAATTAAACAATATTCATTACAGCTTTCAGAATAATACTGTTTGCCTTCAATTCTGCAATTATTTTTATTGAATATTAAAAAAACAACATGGCACAAGCTAAAATACAGACTAAAATATTTTTTAAATCTTTTTTAACAAAGAACAAATCGCTGCCCTTTTTCCATGCCAGTGTTGGAATCAAAGGCTGTTTTTAAAGTTATTAAATGGTTCCGTACAATCGTTGTCTCCCTATATACGTGTTATATTTTGATTACATCACATCCAAATGCTGTATTTTGAAACAAGTTTTTCATTCCAAAATTTCATTCGGGCGTTGAATCTATATTGCTGCAATTGTGATCATAACTACTCACTGGGCCACCTTGATGTTATGTACCAATAGTGACTATGGATCAATGTGCTTGAGCACGTCTGTTCATTTGGCAGGATCACTTCATCTTGGACTTACATGCATGGTTGTGCGATTGCATCGATGGGTGTTGGAGAACCAGTCTTTTCTTTGCGCACACTGGTCCACATCAAAGCTTTGTAGACTGACATCTATACGGATCACTCCCCTGGAGCAGGAATACAAGCAGTAAATACAGTTTTTATAATGAGTTAAACTGAAAGTGTTCAATACAACCCCAGTGTAAATTGGTGTAGTGCAATTTTCACTATAATACAACACACATAATACAATACAATTTACTTGCTCCAGTAATGAAATTCTATTCTAATGCCGAGTACCTGAACACGTTGACCAACAGAGCCAGTCAATCCTATAGGTCTAGAGGAGGTGCTGACGGAGCAAACTGCACTGCATGGGCTTCGACTTCGACCAGCCATGTTCACCTGTCTGTGTCCTTATATATTCAGTTACAACCACATGTTTTGCTGTTTAAACGAGCAGCCTGTGTGCATTAGTGAGCAGGTGTGGCCAATGAGTGTATATGATGATCCCAGAAAACCACGACTGAAAGCCTGAATGCAAATTTCAGTTATATCAACTTTATTTATTAAGGAAAATTTGTGAATGCCAAGGCAAGATGTCAACATTGAGTGTAAGTGAAGTAAATGAAGTATAATTTTTTTTTTTTTTTAATATTGCTTGCATATTGTTCCTGTTTTTTTAATATGTACCAAAATGTTAGGTCTTTGTTTAAATTTTTAAATCCTGGTTTAATCCTGGTTCTGCTAGCAGAAGGCAGTGCTGAGCAGCAGGGTGCTTCAGGGTTCAACATTTCTAAGACAGCAGTATACAAGAACAAAATGAAGCAGGAGACACTGGGAATGACCAAAAACCTGCCAGGGTTAGGGTTAGGGTTAGAGTGGAAGCAACATTCTAATGTCAGAGATGACTGTCAATTTATCTGACAGTTTCTCATGAATTGTAAAAGGACATCAAGTGACCTTCTAAAGGAATGAGAAACATTAAGTGCAGGTGTGAAGTGCACTGCTAGGACAGTTCATATCAGGCTCACAGAAGCAGGAGTGAAGTCCCATAAAGCAAGGAAGAAGGAAGAAGTCCTTCATTATTGAGAAGCAGAGAATAACCAGGCTGCAGTTTCACAGACGCACAACACAGAGTGAGAAATGAGTGAAACAAAAAATTGCTGTGCTGTGGTCTCTTAATTCTTTCCATGGCTTTACGTGTGTGTGTGTGTGTGTGTGTGTGTGTGGATCAGGTTTATTTTACATTGTGGGGCCCAAATAAAGGTTAGGTTTTGGTATGGGTTTAGGTCATCATGTTGGAATTAAAGCTGTATCCATAGAAATGAATAGAGAGTACTCAAAAAGGTATAATTACAAACCTCCCAGTTCCCTGGTCCCCATAAGGGAAAACTCAATTTAATAAAAATCTGTGACTGCAATGAAAAAATAAAAAATGCGAAAACTCTTGTATTTTACTTGGTTACTTATGAGTATGGCTGAGTGAGGCTTAAGGTTGGAATTAACATTTTTTCCCATACAAATGAATGGGTGGTCCCTATAAGGATATGTTTACCCGACATGTTTGTGTGTGTGTGTGTGTGTGTTTTTTTTTTCCTTTTGGTGTTTCACTAAACAGTATGATTACATAAAAGGACCAGACATACTCTACAATAAAACTTATATGAATAAAGTAAGTGTGTCGATAAGGAGTAACGTGCACCCACATGTTTGTAAAGCACGCCTTTTTGCCTTAAAACAGCAATGCGTCCGGCCATGCCCCTTTTAAACTTAAACCCCATCACCACCACTCTAGTCAGGAAGCCACAACAGTATCTCTACTTCCTGCAGTGCAAGTATCACCCCCCCGCCACGTCTTGACCAATGTGCCAGAAATGCAGAAGGCAGCCAATCAAGTGAATACTATAAGGTATTGGTGTAAGTATCAATGGTCTGGCAACCTGGTATTTTACTTTTGCTTATCTTCCCTCCTCCGGCAGACTGACAGGTTACAGAAAGAACAAAATCCTAATCCTGCCACCCCACTGAACCAGCAACGGCTGACAGCAGCAGTTATTTAATAGTATTTAGTAGAGTACTCCCTTAGAAAAGGGCATCGTGTAGGGGCGTATGAGGGTAAGGTGCTTTAGCAGTGTATATATTTTCAGATTGCAATAAGCCCCTTTAATTTACTTGGGCGCAATAATAGTTGATTAAACAATGGTACAAAGATGGCTGCGTACTGTGTAAAAGAGTTGGGCTGATGTTTGTAAGCTTATCTTGGATTAAAACCTGACTTTTGAAAAGAAGGACGGTGTGTGACTTTCCCTAGTGAATGAATAATGTATGACGCAACCTAACAGCTTACTTGGGAACAGGGATTTCCATCCTCTCCTCAGCTACGTGGTGAATCCTCCAGTTAGAGAGAGAATCATTCAAGGCACATACATTTTGCTCCATTTCATTTGGGACTTCCAGGTTTAAGAAAGGTCAAAAACCTCTACAATTAGTCATTTAAACATCTGCATTACACAACTCTTTAATATGTTTTAATAAAAAGATTTTTAATAGTATAGATCCACAAAGAATCATTGAAAAGTATTCATAAAGGATGTTTAGTTACAGGTTAGTATTCTTCTTGGCAGTATTCTTCCTGTTCTTTTATGGAATTACATCCCGAACAAAAGTAGGTTGCCAACAGTGAGTTACTTTATGCAGGTACACAGACAATCAAATCCATTTTTACAAACTTTAATATGAGCACTGGTAAGTAAAACATTTACATCATCCAAGCAATATAACAATACAGCATTCTCTTATATCATAAAATCATCTATTTTTATGCTGTTTATTTTTTCAGTAGCCGCTCAAAAGGATGACTGAGACCATAACAGTTGTGAGCCTTTTCTGGACATGCTTACATAGTGCATGGCTGTGTACCCACACAATGTCCAGTTTGAAGTTACCAATTCACCTAAACTGCAGGAAAACTGTATGGATGGAGTATACAGTTCATTACATTGTCAGAGTAAATATTTACATTAGGAGTGCACCAGGAAAAGATGTGGTAATTTCACAGATCGGTCACTTACCTGAACTCCGGGCTGAGATCAGGTTTGAGACCATAGAAGGAAGTAGAAAGCGTGAGCAGCCAATCAGGAAGGAGCTGCCCCTTGTCACACTCTAGAAAAGGTGCACTGGCCCAATGAACTTCATTTCTATTAGTCACATAGCTGTCACCTCGTCCCCATTTCGGTGTCTCCAAGGTATTTAGGTCATTAAAAAGTATCCGTTTGGAAAGTGCGGGAGGTATTTGAGCAGAAGACTTCAGGGCAGTGTACCAGCTGGCATCAGGTGCTGGGGGTGATGCATGAAGGTCTCGCCATGCTGAGGACAGGTCCTGCAGGAGAATGTCCCGGGACTTGTAGCTAGGGTGCTTTGCCTGGAGCACAAGCTGTGGCTGCAGTGCCGAAGGTTGAGTATCAAAAGCAAGCAGGGCCCGGCGAATGAGGGGGTCGCTCCCCAGCAGGCCCCGTACCAAAGCATGGTACCACTCCAAATCTTCCTTTATGCTGCTGTCCCGTAAGTCATTTGCCTGAAAAATCATGTTAAGGAAGTTGGCGGCATTAGTAATGGCATCCACAGCTGGGCGCAGCAAGGGATTGAGGTCACCTGCGGGTCTTCGTCGCCCAGGTAACTGATACGCTTTAGAACAGTTCGCCAGGGAGAGAAAGGTGGCATTGCCATTGTATAAATATGCTTCAACCAGTGGCCGGATCTCTTCCTCTGAAGAGCTTACACTAGTCTTTGGGTTCTGAAAGACCGATGAGGGACTGTCTGTCCTTTTCATAGAAGACACAGAACCAGCAGTAATGTCTTCTTGCAAAACTGGTATGTTCTGTGCTGAAAGGAGAGGAACTAGGACCAGCATAGCCAAGAATTCCATTATTATGCCAGGTATATTTAAGTCCCTTCAGATTTGTTTCCTTCAAAAACTCCCGTTTATTTTCCTTCTTTAACCCTGTATACTAATCCAACCTGTCCCTTTAATGAACACGAAAGTGAATTACACTCAGCTGCTGACATTCTCTGGGTGTCTGACATTCTCAGAGAGCCTGCAGGTTGATCTTCTACTCCAGAGTGATCTTCTTCCAATATTTCAGACTGAATCTGAAAGCCATGCAAAGCGTCCACGCGAGTGTAGTAAAAAGTTGACCTCTTCCTGTGTCCAAAGGAAAAGAGAAATGGAAAGGGTTGTCTTGCAAGGATCTCCCGCTGTGTGCTGCAGATTTCAATGTCTCTTGTCACCCTTCTCTTCTGTCACTATCTCACCATTTTGCATTTAGTAATTCCCCATTGGGACCTGGGCGCATATCACAGCTGCAGAATCCCCAAAAGAGGATGGGGGCGTTTCCATGTTAGATACGAGGGCATAATGGAGTGATGGTTAATCCCCCATCAATGCATGCATAACTGTTCTACATTCCCGGGATTAGCTACCAAGCTCTGTCTGTAAAAGCATTGATCTTTTTATGGCGATGGTAACAGATGGAGCTGCAGTGATATGTGAAAGCAGAATGAATTAGCAGGATTCCGGGGCTTTGCTTCAGACGACAGGGAATTCAGGCCATTTCAGTGTTGCTGCGGTATCATGGAAACAGGTTTTGGAGAAACCTGAACATTTTTGGGCCACACTGCCATCCCACATGAGCAAGTCTCTCAGTAAGCGGCCAGTAGAATTTGGATGACGAATTTTAAAAATAAAATTAATTACTTTCCATCCATTCATCTTCCAACCGTACATCCAGTTCAGAGTTGCACAAGGCAATGGGATTGTATGTCAGTCCATTGCAGAACACATACACACACGAGACACCTATTTGAAAAGCCAAGTATACCGTGAAAAAGACCCAGAGAGAACATGAAAACTTCTCCAGTCCTGGTTGTGTGAGGGACTACAGGGTGCACTGCCAAATTCATAATCCACATAATCCCTACTCCTTCCTCACCATTACAGTTATTAGAACCACTAGATGGATGAACTAGAAAGCCAATAAATGTGTTTTTACCTGAATGCTCTAAGTCCTAGTAATGACATGTGACTCTGACACTACACATATTCATTTATTGCACATTCCACTTAGATTCAGGGTTTTGTCTTAGTGGACTACAGGCTTCCATTTGAAAGCTGCAGTTCATTTCAAGCAATCAGTTTTGAGAGTCTGGTTTACCTCCTGCATTTGAGCTATGGATCTTTTGTCTTGTTCCTCTGCCTTTAGTTTTACCGTTTGTATTTGTTTGCTGAAAGTCACCAGTTATTGATTCGAGTGATGGCTGGATGATGCTTCTGGTCCTAAGCTCCGTTCACTTTTCTGCCCAGTGTGATGCTCGTTCTGACATGCCAGGCTTCTGTGAGTCACCATTTGATTGTCGTGATAGTTCTGCAGAGATACGAACACAGGAGGGACACTCAGGGAGCTTCCTCTCCCCTTTGTGGACATTCTCCATTTCCACTAATATATGTGGTATCAGTGCATTACTTTGGCTGGAAGAACTTCTGATATCACTTTCTCTTGTTATGATTGGTCAAGGCAACCCATTTCCAGTTTGGAGAGAAGAACCTCGTTTTGTTTTCGCTCCCCAAACCTAACAGATTTGACTTGGGTGTCCCTGAAGTTGTTCATATTTCTGGCAGCACAACAGATACCGTTTGATTGTCTTCTGAGATGAGTCTGGTTTAAATATCCAGCCGGCGATCAATATCAGGTGTAACCACGTCATTCATTATGACCTATGTATGTTCCTTACGCTCACTGTGGGTTCTTATAACGCCATGCTCTGTAAACTTTTACTTTCCGCTCTGACAACGCTAACCTGTAACCTTACCTTCTGATGTCTCACACTCCAATCTGTGGTATGAATGCAATGACCAGGCTGGAGTTTAGGCCTGGCATGGGCAACGGCCATAGTGTGAAAGGGCTGCCCGCCCGTCATCATAAATTGCTAACACTGTCTGTATTCAAATGAACAACCAAGAATATCGGGGCGTCTTTGCTACTTTTCATTACAGTTAGTCAGTACTAGAGGCCGCATAACAATAGGCTACAAAACGTTCTTGGGCTGGAGAGGTTGCTTGGATTGGTCAGGTTGTCATCTGCTTGATCCAGTACTTGGACCAGGAGGCGTGAATCCAGGAGGGCCTTTCAGTAATCTTGACTGCCAGGGCTGTCATTGAGAGGATCTGGAATGAGCCTTTCCACCGAGGAGAACTCCACCTGAATTGGTGGAGCTCAACTCCTCAGTTGGTGTAAGTGCAGAGGTGCCTCCACTGGCACTGCACACTGTAAACTCAAATGAGGAAAAAATGGCTATTGAGGTGCGTAGGGAAAAAAAATCTTTTGAGGGAAAGGCCACAAAAGATGGTATTCAGCTGAAATTACCAGCAAGCACAATCGTGGCCATAGAAATCTGAAAAGCATGGAACTGTTGAAAATTTGCCAGGAATAAGGGCGCATCAGCATACTGCCCCCACGGACAGTGAGGAGGATGGTGGGAGAAGCAAAAAGGAGTTTGCAGATCAACAGTGAGATGCCACCTCCGTGACGAGCTCCATGAAATGAGCCGTTCCTGAGATCAAGACACAAATCCCATTATCTGATCGTTGCCAAGCAACAATGGAGTTACAACTGGAATCGTGTGTTGTGATCCGAGCCACTTCTTGCTATATCCTCCTGAGGTCCATTATGTACATTGTTTTTGCTCATATCTCTCACACTACCTATGCCACTCTGTAAATTCCTATTGTTTCTTAAAGAGGACAGTTAGAGCTTTAATATGGTGTTACACGACCTTGCCAACCTCCTCTTCCTGTCAAATCAAAATTTCTAAATCAATATGATTTCTTTTCTCCCCTGGATCTCAAGAGGCTTATGCGGACTATGCCGATGCATTGGGCCCTGGCAGCCACTAGGGGGCCCCCAAGCTACAAGTTCAGCTGCAATGATTGAGAAGCTGTGTTTGTGGGGTAATCAATTCAAAATCATAATTAGGCTGTCGAGCCATGAATGACATCTAGCGACAGATGAGATGAATGACAACCACATGCCACATCTAGAGGAAAATACACAGTAGCCCAACCCGCAATGATAACTAGATGGCATCAAAAAGGCTTATCCCTCTGCACTCTAATGGTCCAAGCGGATTTTAAGTAACACTTAAAATAAAGATGTCTCTCAACATAAAACTTTACGTTTCTTGTATATTCCCATCATTGTTAGTCAAAAATTAAAAATAAAGAATACTCCGTCAGCTTAGTTATACATATGTATTTTGAGCAAATATTTTTGCACTCCCTTGCCATCTGAAAAATGCTAAGTTACTGCAACTTTCGGAAATGACTCGGATCTTTGGCGCTTTGAGCGCTGTTCTACCACACCAAGTACTGCACTTTTCATACGTTTCCAGTGACTTAAAATTTCCATACGGAATTTAAAGTAAGAAAACGTCTGATCTTAATCTAACCTACTAGCTACGTAAGAATTGTTTGAGTATCACACATAGTCCAGCCCAATAACATTGTCGCACCAGCAGGATGCGCTGAGCACGTTGGGAAATTGTATATAGGCCCCTCTTTGATAATGTTAATATTTGTTGTATTTCGCAGTAGTCATGTATGTGTTTGCTCATCTTATGTGAACTCCGTCCAATCTTCGCATGTCTTTAGCAATGTATAAATTACCCACTGTGCGTGTACTTTACTCTAAGACCCCTCATGTTTATGAGTTGCATTCAGTTTGGGGTTTATTTGAGATTCTCATTCATTTCAATGGGAGCTAGAATTTTAACTACCACAAGTCATGACATCACAGTGTGAATCACAATTGATATATTAGAACTCAAGTCCAATTCAATGTGCAATTGCGCGATTTTTAGTCAGAGAGAAAAAGCACTACGCAAACTACAACACGAGAAGCACTACGTCTTTTGAACAGGTTCTATTCAGCGAAATGGTCAAACTGGTTTTGAAATCAGTTAATCGAATAAATCGCACATTCGTACATTTGATTCATGCATTGCACACCTTAGCAGTCAAAGCTTAATTTTCTAAAAATTTAAAATGTATGATAAATTATTATGTACAAACAACATAATTTTTTAATTCAGTTACTTTTGCCTTTTATAAACCGCCTTTAGACACGTTGCCTTTAGTGTTTCTTCGTAAACCTAATCCGTTATATTTGCGCTTTGTGCATGCCTGGTTACGTGGTGGCTGTGGCTCATTACAAAAATATATCTATTGTTATATTGTTGATATATTGTTCAAAAACGGAATTAGCGTGCCTCAAAGTAAACCAAGAGCTCCATCTAGGGGGGCAAAAAATAAAGCAAATGGTTGATGAAGTGTAGTTTTGACCATCTTTACTCCCAATTATATTATTTATTAACATATTATTATTATTATTTCATTTAAATGCATATAGTTACATTTTTGGCCACTGGTATCACTGTTTTTATTGCTTATAATTAATCTTGTTTGGCATAGATTACCAAGTTTTTTAGTCTCATTCCCCTAACCCATTTTTTTCCCATTGGATGTATGTATATTATTACAGTCCTCACTTTATGACATGCCCGTTTAACAATGTGCAGAGTTACGACCACCTACACAAAACTTTGGTCATGGAAGTGGCTGTGTAGCATCTCAGCGTCGATCATCTCATCACCCTCTCCGTCTGTCTCGTTTTGGCAATTGCTTCATTTAATACACTAGCGTTTGTAATCACCGAGACTGTCACCGAGAATGTCATATTTTTATGTATGTATTTTTATGTTCTGTGATATGTACGAGTTTATAACAAAGTTATCAAGTTGGAGTTTCCTTTACACCTTTTCTTTATTCAGAATCAATAAAAATGATTGCCTGTATTCAGGGGTGCCGCTAGCAATTTTGGGCCCTATGACAAAATATGAGGTTGGGCCCCCCTAGGTAATGTTATTATTAAT
>JABFEA020000044.1:16730002-16766188 GCA_019775915.2 Cyphomyrus plagiostoma
GCCAAATTGCCCGTAGGTGTGCATGTGTGCGTGACTGGTGTGTGAGTGTGCCCTGCGATGGGCTGGCCCCCCATCCAAGGTTGTTTCCTGCCTCGTGCTCGTTGCTTCCGGGATAGGCTCCGGACCCCCTGCGACCCAATAGGATGAGCGGATTGGAAAATGGATGGATGGATGGATAATTAATTATTTTGATTAGTTGAAAAAGTCAATGAGATAGTGATTAGCATAGGACGTGTGCTAGTGGTCAAGTCAAAAAATTCATGGGTCCCAGTTTAACTACATCTTATTCACAAAATTAAAATAGCAATATGTCTCAAATCAGAGAGACTGAGCGGGGCAGCCAAAATGAACAGGTTTTAAACAGAATCAGAACTGAAGTCCCAAAAATTTACCTGCAGCGATCCATAGATTACAGAAGAGATGGCCGTGTCAGGATTTGTATGCTTCATATGCCAGAGGTGTGTTCATAGTCATACATAAATCTGTACCGTTACAAATTGTTAATGTTATTTGTGACCAATGTGGTAGATGTATCATTGTTCAGGGTAACATATCCACACATAGGCTGAATCTGAAGATCGCTCTACTAATCTTGACTGTACTCATACAGGCATAGAAACGTTGCTGCAGTCCTGTAATGATTTAGATTTGGTTAAAATATGGAGGGAACTACATCCTGATGGAATTGGCTATTCCTGTTATTCAAGTACACACGGCTCTCATTCACGAATTGGCTATTTTTTGGTCTCCTCTGGACCCAAGAATTAAGGAATCCTGGTACAATAGCCTTGTCATAAGTGATCATGCAGCTCTGTCACAATGAGCCTCCTAGAGATATATCTGTTTATAACTGTAAGAGATGGAGGTTCCCCATTTAGCTATTGCAGGATGCAAAGTTTATAAACACATTGATAATTATTTTGAGATTAATCTTGATGGGACTGATGCTTGTGTTAGATGGGAGGCATTTAAAGCATATATGACAGGGGAAATTATTAGTTATACTAATCCAAGGCAAAATAACAGCATGTGGAAATGGAAACAATTGAAAACCAAAATAGATTGTTAGTATTAGATTTGTATAATAATTACAGCCAGCAGAAAGAAAAGAAATTGCAAACTATGAGAATGAAATATAATAAGTTATCATGGTAGAGCTGGGCGGTATGACCAAAAATTTATATCACGGTATTTTTAAGTTATATTGGTTTCACGGTATACAACGGTATTTTTTTTTTTATATGACTGGGCGTTTCCAGACTATAAACCACTACTTTTTCACGCTTTGAACCTCGCCCTTAAACGAGGTTCAAAGCAGCTAATTTATGGATTTTTCTCGGGTTTTTCCCGGTTTCACAAGCTTCATGCCGCCAAAAAACTGAGCCCCGTAACATATACAACAATGAAATTGCTGAACTGGTTAAGGTGAACCAATGAAACTCTTTACATTAAATCAAACGCGCTTCCATTGAATCATTCTCATGAAGGTGATCATTTTGTCATGTACTCGCCCTCATCATGGCAAAGACACAGAAAAATGCACATGATGCAGCTTTCAAGTTGAAGGCCATCGATCTGGGTGTTGGATGGCCGAAACTAGAAAATGAACTCGAAGACTGGGTCAACACGCAGAGAGCAGACGCCCGAGGTGTTTCAACTGTGCAGATCCGACCAAAAGCCGAAACAATCGCCACCGCAATGAAGTTTGAGGATTTTAGAGGTGGACCATCGTGGTGTCTCAGATTTATGGGACACGAACGACTCTGTGTCAGCAGCTCCCACCCGACTGCGAGGAAAAAGTTTCAAACTTCCGCAAATTCACTCATGCAAAGACAGTGGAGCATTCCATCGGCCTGCACGACATCATAAATATGGATGAGGTTCCTCTGACGCTTGACCTGCCTCTCACTCGGAATGTCAACAGGAAATGCGAATCATTCATCATACTGAAAACGACTGGGCATGAAAGAACGCACTTCACATGTGTTCTGAGCTGCACGGCATCGGGAGAAAAGCTTCCACCCATGGTGATTTTTAAATGCACGACGATTACAAAAGAAAACCCCCCGAGAGAAATTGTTGTGAATGTCAGTGAGAAAGGATGGATAACGGAAAGCCTAATGAAATGACTGACAGAATGTTACGGCAAGCGACCGGGAGGATTCTTTCCCAGGAACAAGGCATTGCTTGTTTTGGACAGCATGAGGGCCAGCATAACAGATTCTGTGAAAGAAGCCATCAAGAAGACAAACTCAATTCCAGCTGTGATTCCTGGGGGCATAACAAAGTATTTGCAGCCACTTGACATCAGTGTAAATCATGCATTTAAGATGGCGCTCCGTGTTCAGTGGGAAGCTGGGATGACGAGTGGGGAGAAATCCTTCAATAAAACAGGCCACATGCAAAGAGCAATTTATGGTCAAGTCTGCCAATGGATCCTGACAGTGTGGAGCACTGTCAAAAAATTGACTATAATCAATGGGTTTCGAAAGGCTGGACTGCCGCGTGTTGAAAAGGGCAGCACGAGCCCAGCGGGGAATTTGCCTCCAGATGAAAATGACGAGAGCGACAATGAAAACAATCCCGAGACAATATCGGGTGAAGCAATTCTGAGGCTGTTCAACTCCGACACCGAAGGAGATGACTTCAGTGGTTTCAGTGCACAGGAGGAGGAAGACAATGAGCAGTGATTTTCTTGGTAGGCTACTGTTTTTTTACAAGCCGTGTTACAGGCACTGTCTTTCGCTAAATTCATTTGTTTCAATGTAGGTACCTGCGGCTTATAGACACGTGCGCCTTATTTATGTTCAAAATAAGTATTTTTAAAAAATTCAGTGAGTTATATTTAGGTGCGTTTAATAACCCGGAAATTACAGTATATTATTTCATTATTAACCATTGCGCCTGTCCGCTACCTTAATGATGACATACAGCTAACGTGTTTGTTGGCTAACTGCTTACAGATAAATGGGTAATGTTAAGGCTAAGTTAACATTTTGCTGGAAGATGAGCTTTATTGACCTCACGAAAGTTCTCATAGAGACCAGGATGTCAGTCTTTAAGATGCTTCACTAAGTTCGCCGCCACAACTTTGTAGCACCGTTTCGTTTGCATAGAGGCTTATCGAGATCCTTGTCCTTTCCATTCTTGTCTGCAAAATACTTCCAAATAGCACTTTTGCGTTATTTTTTATTTTTAACTAAAGCAGCTTGCAAAGTTCCTTCAACTGCAGCATACGCCTTGTTCAGCCGGTGGGTGTTAACCAGCATGAATGCATTCAGTGGCTACTGAGAGGAGGGGAGGGCCTGTGTGAGTGTGCGTGCGCGTGCACGTGCGCCTGCGCTGTAGTGCTGCTGTGTGAAGTGTGGCGAATGAGGCGAAAACCGCACTATTGGTATCGATAATGGTGATGATGAGCATCTAATAAGATACTAATTTTTAATATTGATTGGTATCTGAGAATCAATATTTTGACAACCCCAGTGTCTCATTATTTTCAACACCGGCGTCAGCTATAGCTTTCTTGTCTGATCTTTCGAGGAACATTTTTAGTGGTGCAGCAGTGAAAAAGGTCCACCCTTAAACGGTTTCCCGCTGTGCCACTTTCCAAACGTTGTGTAGGCTATTTAAACTGGTATAGATGATTTTCGTATGATGTCACGACAGTCTGTGCACACAGCGTGTCGGCCATCTTACAGGAATCAAAGTGATTTGTGATACGGTAGTACTAGGGTCACCAGATAATCCATGTCAGGGAGACGCTTTGAGCTACTTTGGGTTTTACAAACTACTTTCAAACCGAAAGGCTCCTGTGATTAGCTAAAGAGCTAGTTCTTCTTGTGTTTTGACTGGTTTGTTTCCTTGATTGAAAGATTCATCAGTTTCGCATTAACATTAGTAACACATGAATGATTATAGGAGACTGACCAATCAGCACACAGCACAAACTCAGTGCTTAAGTGAAGTCCAGGTCCTTTAAATTTAAATGGTCATTTACAATTCTTGTCCTAGCTCAGAGTGTCCTCCCTGACATGGATTATCTGGTCACCCTAGTACTACCGTATCACGAATCACTTCGATTCCTCTAAGTTTCGCAGCTTTGGAAATTTTGGGTTCTGAAACATGGGGCAGAAAAGCGTCTGCCTTAACAGTTAATATGGCAGATTCTGCACCAACTGCACTAATGTCTCTCATAAAGGAATCAAATTCATCATCTGTGGGTGGCAACACGGTCTTTAGCTGCGCTAGTTTCTTCTTAGGCAAAGGCGTGCCAGCAAGTTGACAATCCATGTTATGCTTCAAAGATTTTGCAGAAGTGAAGTCAGTGTCTTCAGTCTTACTGAATGTTGTTCCCTTCATGGTAGCAGGCAGCCAATAAGCTTCTTCATCTGTTACTGTTCGGGAGTCACGCACTTTCACTGTAGCTTCTATAAAGAATAACACAGCAGTGATGTGTGTACAGCATTCTCACAAGCCTGCCATGCAGTTGCAGTGGGCTGATGAAATCTTGCCATCTTTCTGAATTATAATTCAGGGAATTAGTGGAGGCTCATTAAGCTTCTGTGAATGGAGCACCCTTCCATGTCTATGCACAGGTCATTTACAAATCATACGCCTACATCACGAACTCATCCGGATACAAACTGGTTGTACGCATCAAGGCTTTTTAAGGATCTTAGTTCCTCCATCGTGTAGGGACTGTTGGAGTACACCAAATAATCAACGATGTCGTAACGCGACACATCCGCCCACTTAGACACGTCGTCAGTCCAGGCTGATCTTTCGATCGTATAAGGATCGATTTCGCTTATCATTCTAAGTTTATCTTCATATCTTTGACGACTTACTTTGTCTAATTTTCTCCTGTAATCTAACAAAGATTTTGAAGACACTTCTGAATGAATGCGAAAGAAAAGTCTTGACACAAAATACGCGCAGTTTGTTTACCTTGAGCACCTCCAACATGGTGGTGGTAAACAAAGGGAGCCGCGTGTCGAAAACCATCTATTGCGTTATAGGAAAAATTCACATCATAACAATAATAAAAAACAGTTTTCGGTATGAACCGGTATACCGCCCAGCAGTAATCCATGGATAAAGTCGCACAAAGGTTAATGTGGCTAAAACAGTCTTATTATAATCAAGGAGAAAAATGTGGTAAATTATTGATTTTAGAATTAGAAAAAGACAGTCGGACAGGATAATCAACAGCATCAAGACACTTGCAGGTGATGTGTCCTCTATGAGTCCTTGTATGCATCTGTACGTTCAAGTGATTTGGAAAGTCAAAATTCTTTTTTAGATCAGTTGAAGTTCCAGACTTTGTCAGAAAAGGAACAGCAGGAATTAGATTGCGGTTTAAAAATGGAGGAATTAGCAGAGGCCATTCAAAGTATGCAGAGTAAGAAAGCACAAGGGCCAGATGGCATTCCTATTGAATTTTATAAGTGATTTGGGGAGAAACTTCTTGTCCCATTATTGGCTATGTATGAGGAATCCTACACAAAAAGAATACTCCCTCCATATTTACGACTTGCAGTAATACCCTTAATTCTGAAACCAAATAAACCACCAATTGAATGCTCTTCTTTTAGACTTTATTAGTTTATTAGCCATTAGTTTGATGGGACCCGACATAAAAATACTCTGCAAGGCTTTGGCGCGAAGGCTAGACCGTCTCTTCCGAATCTTGTGGATAATGATAAAAATGGGTTCGTTAAAAATAGATAAGGATTTCATAATATTCAACATGTTCTGAACATATTGTATGAAAAACAGTTCTGGAGATACAGCTGTGTTGTCCTTAGATGTACACCAGGCCTTTGATAGGATCGATTGGGCTTCCTTTTTAACGTGCTCCCATCGTATGGAATTGGTGGGAATTTCCTGAGATGGATAAAGCTGTTGAACTCAACCCCAACTGCTGAAATTTTAACCAATAATAATGACTCTAACCCATTTACTCGCCAATGATCAAATTGATAAGGGAGCCCATTGTCGCCTTTACTATTTGTGTTGGCTATTGAGCCATTGGCTATGGCTATAAGACTTCATGAATGCATCACAGGTATAACTATCAGAGGTTATGAACATAACATAGCATTGTATGTGGATGACATCATTCTTTTTTTTTTTTTTAACGAACTTAAATGATAGTAATCCTCAATTGATGAATTTAACTGAGACCTTTGGAAACATATCAAGGGAAAAAACAAACAATTCCAAATCGGCATTAATATTTTTGAATGAAAATGAGAGATTAAAACCTATTTTAGATACACCATTCGCGACTACAGGAGAAGGTTTTACATATTTAGGGATTAAAATCAATTCTGATGTGAAACAATTTAGTTTCTTTAAATTATGAACGATAGGTATGGGAGGTATTTTCTGCAAAAAATAAAATGAAAATACAGTCTCCACTTTGCCATTTAGCTTTCAAAGTCTATGTGCAAAAATACTGCAAAAATGAAAATTAAATTGAAATGGCACCATTTGCATTTTAATTTTCTAATGTGACTTTTCACGTCCAACTTTGATTTTTCATTTTCATGCAAATATATGTTAATCGGAGTCTCTGGAGAGACTAACGTATATTGTAAAAAAAGAAAGATAAGAACTTTGCTCATTTATGGAACCCCTACATGCGTTTTTTGGAAACTCGTGATTTTTAATTGTGATTAATCTGAAAAATTCTGTAAGGTTTGTACTGTTGTGATTGGGTTTACCTTTTTTTTAAAAAAAATATCACTTATTTTTATTCGTCTCATTTTATTTATTTTTTATTTTGCTGGATAGGGGGGATGGTGTGTGTTTGATGTTTAAAGTCAATAAGAAATTTTCAATAAAAATATGTGTTGTTTTTTTTAATCAAAAATCAATCAATCAATCAAAAAGAGGCCCAGTTATCTTAACATTTCCTCTAATCATCATATAGAGTTTCCCTGGAAATGGCGTTTTGAAGCATCTGTCCAGTAAACGTCTAGCTTTGCTGCACTGATAGCAGAAGTGCCATTGAAGTGCAGTGAAGCTGAACTTTAATGGGTTTTATTGGATTCCCCTCCCTCAAGAATGTAATATATGACAAAGAAAAATAAGGAATCACCGTAAACAACATGTAAGAAATTATTGCTGATTCTGAATGAACAAGCCATAGAGTTCAGTAGGTTTGCTCTTTGTAATAGCAATGGAAATACAACAGTATGTATTTCAGACATTTTTGAGGAGTTCCATTGTAGTCTTAGGGAAGTTGCCACTGATTGGCTGGTTACTGCAAATACAGGGGTGATTTTAGCAGAATTTTTCAAATGGCTAAGCTAACACACTTTGACAGGCATAATTTTTTTTTACCAGCTACGACTTTTGCACAATGCGGTAGGTAAGCCAAATATATACACCATTGAGCCAAATGATTATGACCGCCCCACGTGAAGCACATTATGTTGACAATCTAGTGAAAGCAGTAAGTGTCAAAGACTGGGATGTAATAGACTGTAAGCTAACATCTAGTATGTGTAGTGGACATGTTGAATTTGGAAGAAAGGGGCAGCCCTAAAGATCCGAGTGTCACTGAGTAGCACCAAATCTTTGTGGCCAGATGACTGGGCCAGAGCGTCTCCAAAATGGCATGGTTGGCAGGGCGTTGGGTGGGCATGACTCGGAGATGTGAATGAAGGGTTAACATCTGAATGTTGATTGGTACTACATGGGGTAGCCTTCATTCACAGCACTAAATCTTCACTGCTCGACCCCACGAGGAACACCTAGTTATTGCTATTGTTAATGACAACACAAAAATGTGTAAGTAGCAAACACGTGCGTGTGTGTGTGTGTGTGTGTGTGTGCGTGCGTGCGTCTGTAAAAACACTTAGAGAACTAAAAAGACGTTAATGAGATGATAAATCACCCCATTCTATGCTCAGCATCACTTGCCTCTTTCTCCATGCGTCTGTTACTCCTTCCTGCAGGACAAAGAAGATAGACGTTGTCATTAAGCAGTGGGAAGGATCCTTCTTCCGGGGGAACCCAAAACTGCGGAAGAAATCTGTCTCGCTTCGCTTTGACCTGCATATGGCGGCGGCTGACGAAGGCTGTGGTCAGACGCAGCTGGACGAGCTTCCAGATGTGGAGGTACGACTAGTGATGAAGAGATCCCGCAGCATCCCGACCATCGCGCCCTGACACGAGAGCCCGACGCTGTGCTGTGCTGTGCCAAAGATGAGCGTTACGCTGAAGTCACACACAAACCGTATTTATTTGTCACACCTTCAACCCAATCAGGGAGTATAATGTGGTTTTAATGCAAGTTCACAACTGTTCACTTCCAGCCATTGATTTTTGTGATGTTTATTCACCTATTCACAAGAATAGCCCTTTTTTTTTTAATTTTCTCGGTTACTGTGCCAATATTGCTGTGCTCAAGAAAAATCCCACAGCTTCAGAGTCCCTTGATGTAAGAAAGAACATTAAAATTCTGTAGATTATATAAAGACACCATATGAAAAATAACAAAGGGTGTGACTTATACTGTAACCCTTTATGATTTTATTTGCTGCGAGCTGCTAGCTGTGGAATAAAAGGGTTTATGTGGACAGACCAGTGGAAGGCATTTAGTTGATACAATGCAAATTTATATACTTATTGTACTCGACATATTTATTCTAATCTCAGTCATGGTGTAGTTAATGATTTCTGTATTGCAATTTGACCTGACACAAGAATGATTCGTTTCTAACTAGGGATACAGTCCTTGTATATTATGAGTCCTATATAAATATTATTATTAAAAATGAGTAACGGTAATTAAAATCAGCCTTTTCTCTGACACCAAAGATAAAAAACATTGAGTGATGACATAAAAGCTAATATCCATTTAATTTGGGTTCCTGTAATGTATAAGTCTCTTTGGAAAATGTTCTTCTCTATGCATTTCTTAATATGCTTGGATTGTGCTTGTTAGAGTATTTGAACTTGAACATTTAGTGATTAAAAGGGAAAGGCAAAAGACCCTTTCATTGAAAAAAATGTTTCAATAAAAAGAAATAAAAAATTAAGTGTTTGCTAATACTATTTTTAATATTTGAAATGGATCGATTCCAGACTCACTGAATACGTGTGTGGCCTTACACTTCCAGGGTTGTGAGAACAATTCATGTCCTGGTTTCAGTGTGTGGAGTTTTCCTTTGTTTATTTCAGTCTCTTACTTAAGAGTATACATTTAGGAGATCTAGTACCTCTAAATTATGTAATTTCAAGAAGTTAGTGTTGATTGCCACTGTGCATGGTTGTGGATTGGAAGGTGCACCCTTGCAGGCTGATCACATCACCACTTGGCCCTAGAACATAAGCTTATGGGAGGCTGGCTGATCCAGTTCTCTTACCCCAACTTTCATCACTTGTATGTCACTTAGGACTCATTATGAGACAGAGATGGCTGACACTGACTCATGAATGTGATTTTTTTTTAATACAGTGGAATCCTCTTATAGGGATCGCGTCTGTCTGGGTGAAATTGATCACTGTAAGCAGATGATCATTATAACTGATTTTTTCCTTTTTCTTTACATCTCAGGCAGAGTACCATCTAATTGACATTGACATATTTCAATATTTACATGAATATAAGGTAATAGAAAGGACTGTGTTGCAGAATTTCTTTCAGTCTGTAAAAATACAGTAGATTGGTTTCAAACGCTTTTGAAATGTACAAACTAAATTACTAATATGTATAATTCAAGTATGCTGTACTACTGTAGGGCCGGCGGCGTCTGCATGTCCTGGCATGCTTCGTCAGTGCGTGTATATAGTCATGTACATGTGTTATACTGTATATAGCCCCTCTTTTTATTTTTAGTATAGGTACTTGTTGTGCTGTGTATCCGGTTGTCATGTGTGCCTTTAACTTTGGTTGTACTTGGTTCTTGCCTGATCCTCACATGTCTTAACCATCGTGAAGTTGCCCGTCATGTGTGTGCCTTACCGTCTAGCGCAGGGTTATTCAAATCACGGTCCTCGAGGTGCTAGCACTGCTGGTTTTCCAGCCTTCCTTTACCTGTCAGTCAGGTGTGAAGCCTCTGACCAATCAGAATCAGTGATTATTAAACTAACTACCTGGGAGAACTGAAAACAAGGCCTGGATTTGGAATTGAGATCCAGATTTGAAGAACCCTGGTATAGAATGTAACTTCCCCATGTTTCCCTGTCATTCATGGTGTTCGTGTTATTGTGGCTTGTTGTGTGTTCCCTTTAAGGAGTAACATAAAGAACAACTTTGTGTCCGTCCGCCTCGTGTTATTTTCATTCGCCACTGCGATTCCTCAGTCTGCTCTGTACAATTACTGCAAGGCAAAGTAGGCTTATCAAAGTAGAATATAAAAAAAACCCAAAAACAATTGGCGTAGTTTTATTTTTGTCCTTATATTGTCATGTATAAAATGAACACTCTATGCGGACTACTCGATTACTAAAATCAAATTATTTAAACAGTATTTGTATAGGAATGATTCTGTCCCAAGCTTTTTGATCGATTTAAGTGGTCGATCACTGTAACGGTGATCAGTATAAGTGGGTTCCACTCTATATCACATTCCAACAAATGTTTAATGGGAAAAATTAAGAAGGAATATGGGGAGGTGTTGACAGGGGACGGCAGTCAGGAAGGAACGTAGGGTTAAGTCCACTGACCTACCTGCTGCCTCCCGGTGTGATTCCTGACAATGTTAGGGCATGTGCTGGGGTAGAGTGAGGCTTAATGTATTAAAATCGAAAGAGTAGCAATTTAAACGCATTTGAGATAAATGTCTCCTGAAAATCTGCGACATAATTGACCATGACTGAAATTGTTTTGTTTCCGCATTGGTATATCCTCGCAGTATTGGTATTGTGATATTTAAAGTGGTACCTGTATGGAGGTCATAATTTTGGTATCATGGCCACATCACCATACACCAAGGTAATCCTGCAAGCTAACGCTGCCATGTTTGTCGCTACCTGATCTGAATGCATAATTTTTAGTTTTTTTTTGGGATTCAGTTTTGCGTAGCACAGCTCCAACACCCGAACAGCACACCCAAAGACAGCTCATAGTCACGCAACCTAAGCACTGCCATGGTGGTATGGTGAGCCTTGAGATGATCAAAGGCCTCTCGCATAGGCAGACCCCACGCCAGGACTCAGGGTTTCCCGTGGAGGTAGGAGAAGCCACAGCAGAGCTAAACCCTCAAAGCTAAGGAACCCGGGGAGCTCCTTTACTGACTGTGGCAGCAGCCAAGATCCACCAACAGTCACCTTCATCTTTGCCATCCGCAAACCCTCTGGCCCGATGACTTACCCAAGAAGGACGATGAGGGTTGATTGAAGGAGCCTTAACCAAATTTAATATTTTTCATAAGACATTTTGTATTGGAACATCCACAACATTAAAAACATCCAGGTTAAATCATGCCCAAATCCAGCATTACTCCCTGCCCATTCCAGATCCAGATCCATAGCCCGATAGCCCTGTACTTGCTCACTACATTTCTCACACCTGGCTCCTGTGCTTTTGGGACCCTCAGGTGGGGAGGTGGATTGAGGTGCTGCTGGTACTAGTCACAAGTTGGGCCTCACGGTGTCTTGGTTGAGCCTCTGTCACCCTGCTACCTAACAGCAGATGGTCTGCCAAGGCCAGGCTGTGAACTGGGGGTCGCCGGTCACTCGCAAAGTCCTCAGGCAAACGGCAAATCCTGAAAACCTTGCTGAAGAAAAGGTCAACAAGCTCCGAGGCTGAGGGAAACGTGGGTAGAGTTGGCAGATCTTAGAAAATCAGCGTATGATATCCATGATCGTGGTAGACTGTGCCAGTTTTGGGCAAGTTGGTGATAAATTCTATGGCCACGTGTGACCAGGGACGTGGTGGGAGTGTTTTGGGGGGGGGGGGGGTCTTGCACTGTTTGAAGGAAGTGCAAGAAAAGACATGACTTTCAACGTATGCTTTTGGAGACAGCCAGGGTGCCTGGAATTCAACGGCAGGTGTGTCTACTCAACCAATCGGGGTCACACTGTGGCAGGCATATACTGCCTGTTGCTAGGGGTGGTTGTAGGAGCTGGACCTTGCTGCAGTGCATGAGTAATCTCATGTAATGTGCACCCTGTGACATACTAGCATTCGGTCCAAGTTGTGCCCTGTGTTTTCTAGGATGGGCTCCAGGCTATTTATGGAAAACAGAAGAATGGATGGATAATAGAAATATGAACAGTGGAAAGTGTGCAGGACCTGTCAGGAAAGATTTAGCTCATAACTAGGGGGGGGGGCAGGAAGTAAATAATACTAATAATAATAAGTTACACTTGTACGGCACCTTTCACAGTCCCAAGGTTGCTTCAGGAGTAACGAATGAGAGAAAAAAAAATACATATTGGATTTCCTCTGCACATTATGCATTTCATTTACATTGTGGTGTACTTTGTCCCATGGTATTTTCCAGTGACATATGTTATCAGCTGTTTTCTTATTTTTTTGTTTGCAGGTTTGTTTAGTGGTCCCCATAAAAACTCAATTAAATAAAAGTCTGTGGCTGCAATGAAAAAGCTAAAAATGCAAAAACTAGCATTTTTCTCATAGAAATGAATGAGTGGTCCCCATAAAGATGTTTACCCGACGTGTGTGTGTGTGTGTGCACGCGTGTGTGTGTGTATGTGTGATTGTGTGCGCGTGCTTCAGTTTAAAAAAAAAAAAGAGACATGACTTGCTGACATTAAAAAAATCATTATTTTAATCAGTATGTCACTGGTATTACAGTCACTGCTGTTACACCATATCCTTCAAACCAGTGATTAATGTTAATGCAATGAATGATCAGAAAAAGAAAAAGCTAATTAATATGGAAATTTGAATTTAATGTTTTATCTTTTTATTTTTCCATTTTGTAAAATAAAATGAAATAAAATTCTGTCACTGCAGTTACATGGTGTGTCACTGGTATTATAGTGCAGTTATGACAAGATGTTTCTTATTTTTGATGAACTATTGTCTTTATTAAGAGTATCATACTTGAACTATAAATTAAAAATGAACAAACTGACAAAATACATGCCTCATTATGTAAACACCAGTGACAAACTATGTATTTTGCATTGATTCTGTAATTTAAATGATATTTTATTGTTTGGGAAGCAATGTTAATGATGAAAGCAAAGCAAGCCTCATAAGTATAATGTTGTATCAGATTGAAAGTTACCCTGCTAAAATATTTGCAAATGAAACAGCATTTTTTTTCAACTAGCAATAACTCTTTTACATCGTTGTATGACCTCTACTGTAAATGTAGTATAGTAACATTCCAAATACCGATGTAATAAATGTAAACTTTAAACCATTAACATTTAGAATAATTAATAAGTTGGTAGACCGCGATCCAAACTGGAAGGACTAGGTTCAGGTAAGGTTACCCTAGCCCTCCACAAATTATTTAGAAACACATTGCATGTTGTGTCATCTGTCTCACAAAAATGAATGATGCACATGCAAGTAATTTAAACATTAGCATATACAGTCATTATACAGACAAACACCTACAAATGTATTAATCAGTCCAAATTTCAAAATACTTGTCCAGGACAGCAAACATGGTGACACACATTTATGGCAAAGAAAATATACACATTTAACATCTCACTGTTGCAAGATATTTCACAGCCAGTAATATTGCATAGACAGCAAAGGCATTTATCACATTATAATGTCAGATTTTTTTCTTTAAAAACATCATTTTGTGCTTCCTTTTTAATTAATGATATTTCCAGATATTGTTAGGAATTCTGTGGGTAAGAATACAGTGGAGGTAAGAATGCAACAACAAGAAAATTGGATTTGAACCAGAAAAGAGTGAAAAATACACAATACAGCAGACTGAAACTGAAATATACTGCATGGATATTATGTCATCAGTAAAAAAGCTAATATTTTCTCTGTATATTAATCCATGTAAATGGCTGAGATATTCTCCAAGAGCAAAACCCTCGTGTTTTACTGAGCTTCTGGACAGAACAGAAGGAATTACAGTAACTCAGCCAGATCCTGCTGTGTCCCTATCTGTTCTAATCATAGATATAAGGATTTGGAAGGGATGGGGAAACTGGAACATGTGTGTCCAGGGCAACAAAAACTACAGTTACGCACAGGGGGGGTTAGTAATTTTCTAAACCATAAGGGGGTGTAGAAATAGAAAACTAGAGTAGCTTGTTTCATTCCACTCATACTGTTGTGGCAGGGATGTAGGTGAACTTGAGGGATCTACACTCTGCCAGCCCCTGTCTGCCTCACGGAATGGTCTCCAGCTTGGGTATGAGCTGCCGATCCATCTGCTCGAAGGTCTCATCTCGTTCATTTTTGGTCTCCTGAACCTCACAGGTAGCCTGGTGGTGGGTCTCCCACGTGCCTTCCTTGTGCGAGCAGAAACATACACTCCGCTCGTCTATCTCCACCCTCACCCCGGCTGGGATCACTATGTTTCCAACGAAGCAGTTTGGCCCTGTGATGGGAAAAAGAGTCATTTTTACACAGTATCTTGTATGCGTTTCTGGGTAAACGTTTCACCATGTGATTTATAAGTATTTCATGGTACTCCTTATATATTTAAATACATCTATAGATTCATTTAATATATCTATAGATACAAGGGAGAAGGTGAGAGTTTGAAATTGTGAGGCATTAATTTAAACTTAATTTAAATGCAAAGCTCTATTTACTGGAGGGATAAATAAAGCCTGTTTACATATTGTGGTGTACCTATACCCCTACAGCCAACCCTTAGACGACGGCAAAGAGATGCGAGTTTGTTTGTATGAGTGATATCTGCCTTTGTGCTCGTGCCTGCTTCTTATTACTGAGACATCTGCATTACTGTTGGCATCAGAGTGCACCACTGCGGATAATCTGAGTATTTTTTTATATGTGCTTGTTCTGTGCCCAGCAAATAATATGTGTGAATGCAATTCAATATGTTAAAGGTCGACGAAACAATTGTGTGCTTGTAAACCTTTGAAGAGATGTGAGTACTTGCCGTTTTTGCACACGGGACAGCACTGGTGGGGCTCGTATATGGGGTTGACACAATGCAGACCAGGACACTCAGCCACAGTGCAATACACCTCCCTATTAGCTCCGCATCGGCACCTCTCACATGGGGACAACTGGACAAAACAGGCAACACAACACCGTGGGTAGAGAAGCAATATGGTATTTATTTATTTATTTTGCTAGTTTGTTTATATATAGCCGGCACACGCTGCTCCAGTGAGCAGAATGTAATGACGTACCGCCACTATTTATAAAACAATATGCAATTGCACAGTTTCCATTTATACTGGTATGTGAACCTGAAGTCAAAGGGATGTGCTATAGACAATTCTGTTTTGAAATGTTTAAAAATAATTGCAGTGGCCGCACTGACAAAACGTCTCGTCTAATGAGATTTCGTGGATGGAACTAACTGTAGTATAATTAAATATTTTTGTAAATTAAATTAGCAAGGCAATGTTAGCGATGACATTATTACGAGAGATCAAATATCACAATATTATTCCAGCATTAAGCTCCTACGATGTACTTTTTACACATTTCGGCTCCTATTTGTTTGAACTTGGTTAAGAGTAATGTAAAAACTATCACGATTATTCCGGTATCTATTTCTAATATTTTCAATCAATCATAACACACCGCTTAGCCCAATAATTAAGGTTGTTGTTTAATAAAACAATATTAAAACAGAAACAGTAATGAAGCAAGAATTATCGTTTAGAAAATTTTCTGACACATATTACATATGACTTGAGAAAGTTACAGTTGACGGCTCTGGCACCACTTTTGGGGACCATGAGGTGGGGAGGGGTCAAACAGATGTGACAAGTTTTCAAGTTTATTTTTATATAAATAGATAAAATACATTCAAATATTCAAAGTGTCGAAAAGATTAGTAGTTCAACTCCAGTTCTAATATCCTTTTACTGTATGTATTATTTCTTCAAGTTATTTGAAATTAAAATACGTTTCACTTTGTATCTTACCATGAATTCCTCAAGGATTCTGTAGGTTTTTCCCTTATGGATACACACTCGGCTAATAGCTTCACACACCGGGCAGCACGACTTGTAGGTAATGCGCGTGCATTTGGGATGAATCCGCGGACAACTAGGTTTTATGCAGATGGGACCATCTTCGGTGCAAGTACAGGGGCAGGCAGTGTGACCGGGGAAATAGACTTCTCCTATACTGTAGACAAAGCCGTGGTCATCCAGGCACCACTTTCCCCGGTAGTCGCCAAAATCGTAGTCGACTTCGCTCTTGGAGTATTCTGCTGCCACGCTTAGAGTCAGAGAGGCGAATACGAAAAGGGAGCGTAAGGCGTAAGAGCTCATCGTCGCTTCAGTCCCGCGATCAGTCTATCTGACGCTTATTGCATTTATATAATGACTACATGCAACGGCAACCAGCTGAGCATTTTTTCTTTCTTCCAGCGAAGGATAAAAAGTACTCCGTCAGAAATCTGAATTGCATGAAGGTAATGTACTGAATAAAATTACTATTTGCAAGAATGTCAGGCAAGACAAAATTTGTTTTCCACCAGGTCAACCTAAAGGTTAGTCTACGTAAAATACTCAATATCTCTCTGAAGGACACTGGTACAACAGCACAACAAATGACACTGAAAGGGATGCAAGGAAATATTCGGCTTTCACGTTTACCTCTTTCAAAATAAACCTGATTTTGGCAAATTAAGAGCTTGCAACGAAATGTACAAATAAAATGACCACAATTACAACAGCACCCCCTTATGCATGATTTATGCTATGGCGTGTTAATTTGTCCCAGTTAATTTTTATGTTTTGTTTTAACATATGAAATTGCAGACCTTACTAAAGGTCTGAAATGATCTGCCTTTAAATTCTGGAATGGCTTTTTCATCATCAGAAACTATTACCTTTTTCTATAACCCAAATATACATAGCCTGTTCACGGCATGTACATGTACACAGCCTCCAAAACAAACACACAGTCGAATTAACCGCTCTCTAAATTAGTTTAAAGCAATATTGAATATTATCACATTTATGAAAAATTAATGCAGGACTTCATTTTATTACCGTAGAACGTTGCTGAGCCTAAATCAGGCCAAGAGAAACAACATTTTTTTCCGCAAAGTTGACGGTTCATCACTGTTGTTTCTGGTTGGACAGTTCTTAACCCACTTACAATACATTAACCAATCTCCTTAGTTGTTTCCTTTGCTATGATGCAGGCTGATAATTTGCCCCTTCGTAAATGTACTAACATCTTTTCCATTGGATATGTTTTCAGACATGGTTGTTTAATAAATGAGAAGTTACACACTGGGCCAGTTGAAGATAAAGGAACTATTGCCAGCTGCAAGCTATTATTTACTGCAATAATAATCCAGTCATAAGTATTTTTGCTTATATAAAAATTCAAATGTGACCTTTTCTTGATGAGGCAGTGTACAACGTGTAATATGAGATGTTACAACGTATAAAATTGTGATGCTACAATATTAAAGAAAAGTATTTTAAACAACAACACAAAACCAGTTTTTTGAATGATTCTGCATGGGATTCTGATTCTTCAGTCATACAAATCCCAAAATCGGACTTTTTCAGAATTTGACTTTGCAAGGTGTCGGATGGAGAATCGTCCAATAGTGCCACGACTGTCAGAGGTCAGCAAGGACTTTAGTCCTTTATTTGCACCTTTGATTACAACAATTGGCGTGTCAGCTGCAGGCTGATCAGCTGAATCTGACCTTGGGACTGTACAGGCAGGCGGTGTGCTCATCGTAGCATAGGCCACCAGCAATGCGAAAAATAATGCCCCCACTCAGCCTTGCCTTCCTGTCCAAAACTATAGGTTTGAGCTTCCAGAACATGCCTGTTTTATCAGAACAGGAGCAAGTGCATGTTAAATCCCTAGAGGTCTCATTCAACGTGGCCCAATGGACTGAAGCTGCAACTTAGGGGTAGGGTTCATGCCTCGTTTGACAGTGATGACAGTAACATCTACGTGATTCCATGAGGCATGCCATGTTCTTGGACTTTCTCTTCCCTGGCGGAACGGGCACATTCCAGGACGACAATGCCAATACTCATCAGGCTCAAACTGTGAAAGAGTGGTTCAGGGAGCATGAGGAATCACTGTAAGACACGGAGTGGCCACCACAGAGTCCTCACCTTGACCCCATTGAAATAATTTGGGATGTTCTGGAGATGACTTAAAATCTGTACAAGATATTGGCCAAAAAATAGATGTTGAGATACTGCGTGAGCTCATTAACGCAACGCCATGGCGAATGCAAATAGTAATGAAAACTAAAGGCCGTCCAACTAAATATGATAAATATTTTTTTCATTTTCATCATTTGTGTAATATCAACAAATCCTGGATATCGCATCGAAAATAATTTAGCATGCAGATTAAGGCTGATTTCCATTTATGCTATATCACGTTAGAATGATATTGCTTGACACCGGAAGTGATGATGGCCCGTATCAACTCAACAGCTGAACTTGAAGATTGCAGGGTGTCACACGGAGCAAAAATATGACACACGTTCTCAGCATTTGACTCCTTGCCTTTCGATACAAAGCCAAAAATTCTGAAAAAAAGAGAGATTTTTAAGGTCTCATGCCTTGTAATATGTCAACAAGATTGTTATTACTATGTACAGCGCCTTGAAAAAGGACTCACTTTTTATACATGTTGTTGTGTAGACCTTTTCCAAACTTAATTCTTAGATTTTTGAACAGACACACAATTACCCCATATTGAGAAAGTGAAATAATTTTTTCTAATACATTAAAAACTAAAATCCCCCATTTACATAAATATGCAGAGCCTTCAGTCATTATTTGTATAACCTGCCTTAAAAGCATGCCAGCTCTGTAGGTCTGTGCTTGGGTATTTTCTTCGATTTTCCCTTGCATATCCTTTCTGCTAGACTGGATCGGAAACACTCACAAACTACTATGTTCTGCTCTGTTTACAGTTATTTGTCTGAATCACTAAAACACATTCAAAAGCTTGTTCTGTAGGCACCCCAGCGCTGGTAGAGCTGTGTGCTTCTGGTCACGGTCATCGAGAAAAGTAGATCCCAACTGTACTCTAAGGTTGTGTGGATCAGATTTTCTTCAAGGATTTATTTTATAGTCCACCCTGTACAGTGAATTGTAGAACAGATGTATCTATCATGCCAAGAGATATTACCATTACAGAGGTTCTAGAGACATGATCAAATGAAACAAGAACTAACTGAGCTAAACTGGCATTGATAATAAAGGGCCTGAATACTTATATAAATAAGGGATTTTGGGATATTTAAAATTATTGATTATGGTGTCACTGATAGTCACCCATATGAGGCCTTTTAAATGATGAATGTAAGATATTAGAATTTGAGATAGAGATTTACACTGGAAGCAGAAAAGTAAAATAACTTACATTGCTGATTTGCAGTCCTTTGGCCAACTGTAGAGAAGAATTGTGAGAAAAAAAATTATAGGCAATAATAAAGCAATGGCAACAGAGGCAAGACAAGCATGTTTTATAAAAGTATGAACAAGATATGTTTGATCTTACGTTCGGTTGTCAGGATCTTCCCCACAGTAACTCAGTAGATGGTTGGGGTAATGTTGTCTAAAGAAGACCCTAGTTGGAAAATTTTATTTGTTAATAAATATCTTGACCGACTTTTGGTGCATCCACTATATAAAGTAAGCTGAATTTACAGTAACAATTTGCAAATGCTTTGTGACAAAAGTTTCCTTGCAGCTATTTCCTAAATTTGATTTTGGAGAACTATCTGTATGAAATGTTAGAGCAATTCTGTTCAGTACAGCTATTGTAATAAATTGCTAATTGTCAGAATGAGACTAATAATATAATATTCAAACATCTCAACATACACCTATAATGTTCATATTGCTAAAAATATATCCTCTTAACATGAGTTGGCTGATGTGAGCCTCTTAAGAATAGTTAACACATTTATATTACATTTAAAACATAATTTTTAATAAAAGAATATGTCCTTAGTCAAACGTTCAGTTGTCTGGGTCAGTACCCTTGAGACCCGGCATTCATGTCATGTCATTCATGTCATTCAGGTGTTGCGGGTCGTGCCGTTCTCCTCCCTGTCTCTACTCGTTCAGCATCAGTGTACTCTTCCCTGTCCCCAGTCCACCGAACGGGTTGAGCGTGCAGCTCTAACAATGTTAGCCCTCTGGTCATTTGTATTTCTTAGATTTTTCTTCCCCAGTGTTTCTTTTCAACTGGTTTTGTTTTCCCTATTTTGTGGTTCGTTTTTTAGTTTTTGCTTTGTGCCTTTTGTGGTTATGTATTACATTTTTTTATTACATTCCTAGTGTTAAAATCTGTTTCCTACTTTCCCTGTTAGTGTCTCAGTTGCATTACTAAGTTAATTAGATCCACCATTCTCCTGTTTCCCTCTGCCTCATGATTGTCCTCACTGGTCCTGTGTTGTCTCGTCAGCCTAATGTGTATTTAAGTACCTGCTTCCGCTCTGTTCTCCAGTCTGCCATTGTATGTAGTTGTGTAGGTGAATGCAGTGCGCCTGTGTTAGAATGATTTCAGTTCCTTCAGCGTGCTTACTTCCTCTGAATGTCCGTTAGGGTGATGCCTTTTGGTGACACCATCAGATTGACGATTGTTGGTGTAGGTATGTTTTCTTGCTGAAAAATGGCAGACACTGCTTTCTGGAGAGCACAGGGTCCTGTCAGCATTTCTGTGCCCACCGTTCCCAGGTACAGGGAATTATAGGCTGAAAACAATATAAAAAGTGTGAAAACGGAAATGTCATTTATGACTGCAAGGTTCTGGAATGAACAGCATATGATTAACATTTTCTGCAACTAATTTATATAAAGATTTAACATTTGGTTTTCCAAAAATTTCTTCAAACGTAACGGCAACAAAAATGACATAATCTTACTGGTTCCACATCCGCACACAGTTTCAGTATTCTCATTAATGGTTTCCCTGTCTCTGGATCACCTCAGGTCAAAAGTCTCAGTGTGATTTCAGACAGTAGATTCTCCTTTAGTTCTCACATTAGTAATATCTGTCAAACTCCTTTCTTCCATTTATGCATCATTGCCAGGATTCATCATGCTCCCTCAGTCCAACATGCTCTGAAATGTTTATGATTGTCTCACAGAACGCACACAGTGCTCATGCAGAAGTAGTGGAGGTGAAGTTTAAACTGGTTTTTAAACATATACTACATAATATTGAAAAGTAAAAATGATTCAAATTGCAAATTTTGCTAAGTGTTTTGTTTCAGCAAAAAATAAACTCCCAGCACTACAATGTCCAAGAAAAGCCTGGTCGGAATCTTGCTGACTAGTGATGTATGAATTGCATGCGCATGTGCATGACATGAGATGTTGGTGTTAATAATGCACATTGTCCAGGCCTATAATATACTGCAGCCATTTTCGGATTCAGTACAAAATACCCTGCCTCCTGTTGTGATGTCATTCAGCACTAGTGCAAGTTTTTATGCCAGTGGAATCCCAACACCTTCAAGCAGCAAAAGCATGGTAGCTGCTGTGGTGGAAAAGTGCCCGTATCTGAGACGAATCTCTTTCAGCACAATGGCTGCCAGGGCCTTCAACCTTGCAACTTCTAAGTTATGGAATTCCCTTCGTCTCTATATTCGTCCGCTGAACTCCATTGCACCATTTAAATCATGTCTCAAAACTCATCTGTTTCAGCAAGATTTTTCACTTCCCTGACCATTCACCTTAACCAATGCCTTTGTACTGCTGTTTTATATCAGTGTTTTTATCTGCTATCCATCCATCCACCCATCCACCCATTATCTATACTGCTTTATTTATCCATCTGGATCGCGGGGAAGTTGGAGCCAGTCCCAGCATGTTCGGGCGAGAGGCGGGTACAGCCTGGGCAGGCTGCCAGTCCACCACAGGGCCAACACAGACAAACAGCCACACACACACTCACATTCACACCTATGGGCAAGTTAGAGTAGCCAGTTGACCTAATCTGCATGTCTTTGGACTGTGGGAGGAGACCGGAGCACCCGGAGGAAACCCACGCATGCGCGGGGAGAACGGGGAGAACGGGGAGAACGTGTGAACTCCACACGGAACGGGGAGAATGTGTGAACTCCACACGGAACGGGGAGAACGTGTGAACTCCACACGGAACAGGGAGAACGTGTGAACTCCACACAGAACGGGGAGAATGTGTGAACCCCACACAGAACGGGGAGAATGTGTGAACCCCACACAGAACGGGGAGAACGTGCAAACTCCACACAGAACAGGGAGAAAGTGCGAACTCCACACAGAAAGGCACCTATGCATTATCATTATTATCATTATTATTGTTGTACTCACAACAACTACAACTACTACAATAATAATAATTACCATATCTATCCATCCCCATTTTACCAGTGTTGTTCTTGTTCTTTGTCAACGCTGGGCTTGAGTCATGTTTTTGAATATTACTTTCACCTAATTTGTGAGATTACTCACCAGACTGTTTTGATGACCCTGTGCCTGATTTTTCCTTGCTATTATTCTCTCTGGTCCTGAAATCTGTATCAAGATTCAGATGTTACAAGTTGTACTCTGGAAATGACAAGCTAAATGCTCAATTTTACTCTTATGGTTAAGTAAGTCACGGCTATTCATTTTACCAATAATTAAAAAAAAAAAACTAGCTTCCACACATTCTTCATGACATTGTAATATTTTATCCCACAATTAAAGATGAAATAGTTCTGTTTTAAAATGACAAATAAATGCATTGTTTGTATTTTTTTCTTTATTTTCTGATCTTAATGTATAACTTAAAAAGTATTTGTTTGTTTCATACATACCTTGTGTGGGGATGCGCAGTCTGCAGGGCAGTGCATAAGGACTAATAACATGCTGATAGACCAGAACAGGCAAGCTACCTGCAGTGGAGAGGAGGGAGTTGGTTCTAGTGTATTGCTATTTGTTGAAACACAAATAAACAAATGTGCTTTTTTTGTTGTTTCTACAAGGACAACACAAGGTGCAGATTACAGGAATGAATGTTTGCTTAGCACCAACACCAAATGAAATAGAATTTGATTTAACTAAGTACCCCAGCTGTTTCTTGCAATGGACTGGCATCCCATGTAGAATGTCCTCTGCCTAGTGCCCTGTGATTCCTCTGATAGATGCCAGGCTCACTCCTCCAACATTACAATAACAAATCTCTTTTTCCCTTATCACAGTGCAGTGACGAGTGGGGTAGAATGTGTAATACCGCTGTGTCTCATTGTTTGCACAGTGATATGCTTCTGCATTTTACAGTTTCATCATATATGTAACCTGCTTGACCTTTTCATGCCATCAATTTAGGTTGTATTTTCTAATGAAAATGATAAAGACATTTAAAATTACATCTTTACAAGTAAATTAATTTCAACTTAATATAATTTATAGTTACCAGCCTTTTACCTCTTAAGTAACATCTTAATTTAGATTATAAATAATCTGAAGAAAATTATGTAATTTTGTACAATATAATTTATAATTTGACTTACGTCACCAAATATAGATGTTAAACAACCCAAAGTCCCAACTTTTTTGGAATTTCGGTTGTACACACTGAATCACTACATCCGGGATATTTTCTTCTATTGTTATTCCTCTCCAAACCCAGTGAAAGACCTAATGAGAACTTACCAAAATATGGCTCTTCAGTGGACCCCTTAATACAAACACCTTTAGCAGATGATTCAATAAGGTAATGTTTCACTAGAGATGTACTATGGATGCCATCACCTTTAATAAAACAAGCAGAAATCAATAAGACAATATCTTTAGCTAGAAGAGTACATTTCCGGAAGAAAAAGCAAGTGCGATTGTTGCACAGTAGCAAGCAGGAGCTGCAGGTTGTTGACATCGTGTCCCACAAGTAACCAACTGTTCAATCCACAGAAAACAGCCAAAATACTAAGGTGTTGATGTGTTACTCAAGGTGGTCGTGAAAGTATTTCTAGGTGGTCGCTAAGGTGATGCTAAGTATATAATGTGGGTGCTAGGGTTTTGATATGGTGTTGCTAGGTAGTTGCTAAGGTTTTGCTAGGGTAGTTAAGGTGGTTGCTATGGTGATCCTAGGTCGTTGTTAAGGTACAGTAGTTGCTAAGTTTGTAGGTGGGTTGTAGGGTGTTGCTATGTGATTGCTAAGGTAGCTATGGTGGTTGCTATTTCACCCTATGCAGTATGGTGCTTGTAGCATTGGAAGTGACTGAGTGGGACGCCTCTGAAAAATGAATGAAAGTCAAGGGGAGGATGGCAAGAGGAGGAGAGCGGGGGGATAAGGATGAGTGTGGGTGAATTTCTCTTTGGCTTTTGCATGACCTGGTCTGAGGTACGATCCTATGAAGGACAGAGAAAGTGATCATGTGGCAGGACCTTTGACTCAAAAATCCCATGTTATCATATGTGACCATAAAACAACAACAAAGTGACAATCCAGAGAATGAATGTGTGTATCCAAAAGATGTATACAAGTACACCTGTTGGGCATACAGCGGAACTTGGTTTGATTTTGATCCACAATCACTTTGGCAATTAATTTCTGGTTTCATTCCTCTGGGTACCCAAGTTTCCTTCTGCAGTCTGAAAACAGTTGGATGAATTGATGTCTCTAAATTGCCTATAATGTGTGATTGTGTGAATGTGCACATGTATCTGCCCATGATGGACCAGCATGTTCTCCCTGCTCCCTACTGGCATAGGCATCAGACTTTCTCATTATGAAATCAATTCCTAATAAGTATATAGTTTTGTATCTGCATGCGTTATGACCTTGGTTACAATTTAAAAATGTCCACGGGAGGTCTTACCCAACTGGCAGGTAGATTGGAGGTTTGAATATTTCTCATGAACTTTCAAGGCGAGTCCAAAGGAACCTTGAAACGAGGTGCTGTTCCGTACTACAAAGGAGCCCGGCTCCTGATCTTGCAGAAGGAAATCCGCTTTAAGATCAGACAAACCAAATATCAATGTCAATAATGTAAATGTTATATATGGTACAGTGAAATGCAATACAGAAGGAGATTCTAACAGAACCATTTTACTGTGATGTGTTTAATACTGCTTACTCGTATTGGATATTTAGGTACAGCCTTTTCAACTTCTATGTTTCTATTAATTTCCCTTTAAAAACATTAGTATGAGTCAGGATTTCTCCTTTTTCTGCTTCCTCTAGTTGTGTTGCTGCCCACTGTTCCTTGTTCCTGTGTTTTGGGCATATCTTTTACTACAAGAAATCAACGGACTGCAACTACTGATCAGCCTAACTCGCCAAGTGCTTATACCTGTTCTCGCTGTTTACCTCTTACCCAGTGTATTTAAGTCTTGTGCTCCTGACAGGTGCTCTTGTCAGTATGTATGGTTGTATCTATGCATGTATGGTACAGCTGTTTCTAGCACTGTTGCACATTCAGATCAGATGCCAAAGTTAAATCTTGTTTTGTCAACACATCTGCTCTGTGGTAAATTCCATTAGCTTTACAATACTCCCTGAACAAAATGGTCAGATCTGAAAACAGAGAGGATGCGATGACCTGCTGTGCCCTAAGCCAGCGTAATTGCAGCAACTGGCAGCAAGCCCACATCTTCACCCTCATATTTCAACATTTGTATAGCATCTAATAGGAGATGCACTATTATCCAGTGAGGTACCAGACCCCATGGGACATGAAGCTCAGAACAAACAAATCATAATGTCAATGTTATGACCTGGTTTTTGATTGATAAAAGTACAATATGGACAAAATTACTTGGACACGTGTAATAATTACAGGAATTGACCACATAAGCCACACCCATTTCTGACATATAGGTGTATAATTAAGCACACAGCCAATCTCCAGTATCAAACAATGACAGTAGAATGGCTGGTCACACAGAATAGGTTAGTCAACCTAGCACTGTCATTGGACGGATACCTTCCCAAAAAAGTCTGATTCTGTTTATAACTATTATGGGCAGAATTTCTGGGCGTATCCAAGGGATGGAGGAAGTCTGGTTTGTTGGGGGCAGTGTGTTGTCGGCAGTTTGCCGAGTCCATGGGTCTCGACCAGAAAATGGGGTCTTATTCACGAGTGAGGGAATAAGGGAGCGGGAGATCGACAGAGGGATGGGAACAGCATTGGCAGTGATGCGAATGAGGAGCTCAGACAATCAAGAGGGGCTCAAATTGGAGCCACTGCTCCTCTACATCGATAGAAGCCAGTTGAGGTGGTTCAGGCATCTGTCTACAATGGCTTCTGGACGGCACCCTGGGGGGATGTTTCAGGCATGTCCAACCAGGAGGGCCCAGGGTAGACCCAGGGCACACTGCCTGGGAACGCCTTGGTATTACCCTGAAGGAGCTGGAGGAGGTAGCTGGTGAGAGGCAGGTCTGGGCATCCCTGTTCAGACAACTGCCCCTGCAGTCCAGCCCTGGATAAGTGGCAGAACATATATGGATGGATGGATGGATGGATGGATGGATAGATAAAATACATTCCAGTTCATGTTTTTGTATTAACTTTTTTTTTACTTGAATCTTCTTCACTCTAAAGTATTTTTCTCACATTTTTGTTGTCTACAGCATAAACCATCAGGGCAGCAGCAGGTGTCAGCTGCCACCAAAGGCAGAACCGGACAGTCAGAAGGGCCTAGACACTCTGGCCCATGCCTGGCCAAATCTCAGGCTCTGTCACATGCTCCCTTTGTCCTGCACAGCCTCCTGCTAACTGACCCAAGGTGCCTGTTCAGACCTTGATTTCCATTGCTTCATCTTCTTGCCAGCTAGCTGTGCTATTTTACCACCAGACAACATCCACTGTCTCAGCAGGAGAGCCAAATTCGGTATCCCAACCCAGGTCAACTTCAACTTTGGACTTGGACGCCGATGGGCCCAGCCCTGTTTTAAAGGGTTCTGACAGCTAAGTTGTCCACACTATTCTGAATGCTAGAGCTCCATTCACTAGAGCACTGTATCGCTGTGAGTGGCCGATATTCAGTACTTGCCCTGCAGCCCAGGGTAAGGGTGTCACGTCCAGAAGGGTGGGATTCGCTGGCTTAGGAATCTCCTCCCACTCTGCTCTCCATATAAGCTTCACTCAGCAGCGAAACCAGTGTAAAGTATCGTTGGCCCCATGTGCCGTACTGAGCAGTTGTATAACCTGGTCTGCTTGGAACTGTAATGTGCACATACATAGTACATGGGGGGTACAGTTCGGGCAGGTGGTACGAATCAGGAGATAAAACATATACCCTCGCATGGCACCTGCGCCCAACCCCTATGACGAAAATTACATCACCACAGAATTCTTACCCTCCTCTCGTGAGATGTGTGGGCGGAACCAGAACTGGGAATTATCCATCACAGATTTTATGGAGGGCTGGTTTCTTTGCAGTTGGACTGAAAAAAAGATATCAAAGGGCATTTTCATCAATGTATGCAGCAGATTCGTTTAAGTGCCTGAGTGATGGTGACAGCGGTGTACTTGATTACTTATTAATTCATTCATTTATATATGAATTGAGTTACGGTGCATACCTATACCTAATGTAACAGTGTTGTTAATATGCTGTTTGTATATGATGATGCAAAAGAAAATAGTTAAGGGATCCCAGAAGGAAAGGGCTCTTATTCTTCAAATATGTAAATATTTATTAAACTGGAGCCCCAAGAAAGTATTTTAAGCTGGACAGTACAGGAATTATCAGTTTTGAGTAGCAGAAATCTGTATAGTGCTGTTACCATGTGGAGACGGGGTAGAACCATCTGAAGATATTTTCTGGCTTTCCAGGATGCAGACTGGGTGCTCATTCTGAGGACGTCTGGCTTCATCCTTAGTCTCAGGGGCTCCATTAATCAGAACCACAGGGATGTCTGACATAGATCCAGCCAGAGAAGATGAGCAACTGTTTGGGTTGGAGGTGCAGATCACTCTGTGACTGTGATGAGGCGTTGCATGCAGAATCTGCGCAGACTTGTCAAGTTTGTGTTCAGAGAAGGATGGTTTGGTTCGCCTTGGTGACTGGGGGGAGGAGCTGATGACATCATTGTGAAGTACTGAGGAATCAAAAGTACCGCAGTCTGGCCAGTCAGCGTCATCACTGAGCAGAGAGTGGCAGCTGGATAAAAAGAACATTTTTTTTTTATTGAATGACAACTAAACTAGGACCACAAGTAACAAAATACTTAAAATAAAACGGTAACGATAAATTAAATTTAGATAAATATAGGATTTCAAGACTGTCTTTAATAAGGCTTTTTCGATATTCAACAGTTTCATCTGGGACACTGACTGAATATCAGGCTTATCGATAATTTCTTTGGCTCCATATAGGCCAATTCAAACAAAAGAATGAATGATAATCACTAATCTCTATGGGGCTGCTTACTAATATTTCTATTTTCACTTATGCATAATTGTGTATAATACAACATTTTACATAGTTCAGATTTAACAAATAGAATCTTTAGAGCCAGAAGCATAACTTAAGGACTTAGTTATATTAAAAAAAAGAATGGGCAGCCAGTTTATGCCTGAGTGTAGAGTAAACAGGAGGACAAACCTGCCAAGAACATAGCTGGTGTCTGACTTGGGAGAACAGGAGAGCAATGAAGAGCCACTGCCATGACAGCGACTCAGCAAATGCAGGGAACCGGAAGGAGAGGACGCTTCCCAAGAGCCAGACAGGGGAACCTTACTTCCGCTGGATAGGAGAGGCTGCGATAAAGGATGTGAGCCAGAGAAAATCAAGGAAGAATTGGGGGAGCAGCTTGCTCCCGAGGACAGAGGAATGGGCACACCACTGGAGTGTGCGGAGACTGAAGGTGAAGAATGTCGTGTCTGAGAAGAACACGACTTATCCTGGACAGGAAGGTCTTCCTCAGGTGACGCGTCTATAGCTGTGGATCAGGAGACAGGCAGTGACAAATTGGAACACGAAGTAAGGGGATCACACTGCAATCATTACTGTTACATTTTAATGTCAATGTCAGCTTTATTTATAAAGCACTTTTAAAGCAAACCATATTGACCACTGTGCTGTACAGTATACAAACTGATAAGCACATCTGTTAAAAAAAAAAATTAAAATTGGATTCTTAATTTTTTCCATGAGAACCTGAGAGACCTTCACAGCTCCTAAAACAAATATTCACAACAATCACCATGACTGTAATACATGGGTGTGTAGTTAAATGCGGTGAATATATGAGCCTGGAAGCAAAGGAAATTCCGATCAAGCACATGCCTGTTCTGAGTAACACCCAGCTTACAGTCTTATGATGATTACACCGATTTATACCATCCAAATTAAATAACATTCTCCAAGATATGTTTCAGCCTGTTTTGGATTTGTTGTGTTTGTAGCCCACTATTCCTGTTCCAGTCCATTATTTGGACCAGCTATCCAAAACAGGAACAAGGTTGCAGTACAAAATTCATATATCTATGAAATTACTAATAAACTGCTCTTATAATAATATAGCTACATTCATATTTTTATATTATCATTTCTCTTGATTGCTTTGGCAAATTTCCTGAAACGTACTTAACGTTCTCACGACTCATAAGCATTCTGGCTATCATGAATTATGGCCTTATCGTTGTGCTACATGTATAAACTGTTTTGAGACATGCTGTTATAGTCAATACAGTGTTATGTATGTTTCATACATTGATTAGCCTGATGAGACACATCATTCAGAGATGATCAAACGTGTGCTTGTTTTCAGGCTGTACGCAGGCCTACCTGTACTGGGGCTGCAGTCAGGACTCTCACTGATCACTGAAGGACCACAGATAGGTTCGAATGTAGGGTCCAGCTCTAGAATCAGCTGATTTAGATTCTCCAGCGATACATCAAGAGTGGGGGAGATTGGATCCGTCTCCCTACAGTCAGTCTGCCTCTGACTTCTAGCCCAGGGTTCAGTAGATGATGGTTGGGAAAGTGGGTAGGCTGACAAGTCATTGTTCTTTGTGGGACGGTGAAGGTGCTGCCTGAAACTTTGCACATGTGCTGTTTGGATCGCTTGTGATGTGTGTTGTGATATGGGAGTCATGCACGCAAAAGAATCTCTGTTTGCCATATCAAGCTATAACGATATTATAGCAGCAGTTGTATAAATCTGGAAGAAAAAATACATATGTAGATGTTATTATAAAAGATATTGCATTTATATACATATTTCATTTATATGCACATTTAATATGTGTTGATGACACTTAAAGCTGTTGTCTATATTGCAATATAGATGAGAGCTTCATAAAGCATTCATAATACATGATAAACATGGCTAAAATGGATTGTGTCTTTTTTATATTTTGAGCCATGTTTATAACCCTTTAGGAATGCATTATAACATGTTATAAATGTGTTCATGGATTCTTATAGACATGACATTCATAGAAAGTGTTATTCATATATCCAGTATTATTATGTTTGACTGTCACAATTTCTTCTTATTTCTTTATCGTGCTACTTGTTAATCTTGTTAATGCATTTCACAAAGGATATATTTGTGTGTGTGTGTGTGTGCGTGTGATCCTCCAGTTAATTCTAGTTAACTAGGTTCTCATTCTTTACAGGTATTCATTTGCCCCTGAATATATCACTATGTAACTAGTAATGTTTTTCCTCAGCTTATCCATTCATTTATTTTACAAGAGGGGACACTGTAACACAACGGCCACGTCCTTTTCCTTTTCATATTTGTCTGGTCTATGTAGTATTATTTTAGTATATTTACTAAATCTTTGGTCTTTTTTTATATGCAAACTTCCTATAAACATTTTGTTTATGCTATGAATTACTCTGATATTTAATGTTAAACTTGATTAAACCAATAATGCTTTAAAGTGTGCAAACTTTTGTGGGTTTATCTCACACAAGCATTAGTTTGTCCTAAGCATTGTCCTAAGAAGTGATTCATACTGGTGACATAATCAAATGCATTAAATGTAACCCACAAGCGTCATCCTTGCTTTTGCCTAACAAGGTGTGGTTCCTGTTGAGTCATAGATCCAAGGAACATTGCTATGACAATGTAGGACTGCTACAGTTTTTATCAATTGCTTCGATACATTTCTAAAGTGGCAATTAGAATTTGCAAAACTACAAGTTTAATCCCAAGACGATACAACACAGCAGAACATCATTTGTAGTTTCACACAAATTTCGAAATATTTCAGTACATTTATGCAAATGGGAATGTGCAATTTTTATCATTTGGCATAATGTTAAATTGCTTGCTGTCAAAATGGATTATGGAATTTCTCATTGTAATAATATTACACCAAAAACTATATATGTAAGTCATTGTAAGCCACCACATGCAGAACAGTTCACACTAATTCAAGAATATATGCTATAAATTCCAGTGATACGTTATTTTTTGTGTTTTTGACTCCCACAGTACATGATTTTATTGCCATTTTGTGGTTTTTGTCTTAAGCGGTGCTGTGTAACTTGAACACCTGCATGCAAGTTGCTAATGCATTTTACAAAGTAAAATCGTGAGCATTGCAATATTGAAACTGGTATCTTTGACATCAGTACCAGTTTGCTAAAGAAAAATGATCAGTCTGTAACAGTGAGGAAGTGCAAAATAGCTATTTTTCAGAATTGTGGAACTCTGGACTGTGTCTTTGTATGTATTTAACTCTTGTAATTAAACTGATGCTAAAGGTGCTTTTAGTGGCTCGTACTAATTCATTGATAGAATTATTTTCTGCTAAGACATAATTGTTTTGGTTGAGGTATGGGCTTTTGCATCTTAACCATGATGCTATGCAATACGCATAAACGAGAAATACTTTTATAGTTGTGAAAATATTAGCCTAAGTGTGTTTCATGATATGTCCGAAAGCAATCGAGAAAAACTGTAATAGTTCTGCCACCTCTAGTTGCAAAAATAACATATTTAAGATCAGAAATGACCTTAGCTGACTTCTTAACCTTAACAGTGCTAATGTATTAAATGGATAAGATCCATAACGCGTAAATGGAATATCAGAATTGTAATATTCATGAGCCTATAGCTACAAATTTGACTACATCGCGTGTTATACGTTCTTTGCTTTGGATCTTATTTCAGGTGATCCTAGTTTGTTTGTAAACATTAATAACACTAATAAAATCGTTGAAATAATTTTTCTGGTTATTTTTCCCATTATTAATATCGGCCAGTTTAAATTACCAGGTTGCCATTTACAAGTAAAGAAAACGTTACATTCAAAATACCCGATGTACAGATAGTTCCCAAGAAATAAACTTTCTGCCTTTAGGTCGAAGGTAAGTCGGAATAATGATCATAATAATCATTACTATTATTACTTTACTTCGAACTGACGAACCACTGAAGCCGCGCAATGTTTTCACGAGCGTCACCAATAAGTCAATCCGTGTGCTTGTTGTTTTAATATAACACACTTTATGGCGGTCTGTTCGTAAATACAAGTCCTCGGGCGTTCTTAACCGGGGAACTGCGTGTGAATCATGAAGTGCCAAATGAAAGTCTTGATCTGTTAACATTCTATTATGCATGCGTAACATTCTACTGTACTTTTTTAACATTGACAGAATGAACGGGAGTACAATGTTCCATTGAAACTAACATTCAAAATGTCTACTATATAAAAGCTTTCAATTAATATATTTCTATCTATTTATTCATTGTTATTTATTTAGTTTAGTTCCTTACCTTGTGTTGCCTGAATCAGAAGTCTGCTTCTTTAATAATGAAAGCTGTGATGTTTTCCGTGTGCGTGTAAGTTTAACTAGCATGTAAGTCTTTTACAGAAGCACATACCCATCCGACTGCCTGCCAGTCAAAGGGCCGCTATAACTGTACAGGCACATTCCTGGGTGTAGCTGATGATGAAATGAGTAAGAGCTGCTGATGAAATGAGTAAGACCTCTCATGGTCTGGTTGGTTTTTTCCTGCTCCCTTTTTTGTTTCAAATAAAGCCCCTTCTGTTTGTCTCTACGCCTGCCCTTGCCTCTTCAATGCTTTGATGTAACAAAATGATTAATCGGCGTCAGATTTTTGAAAACTGTAGCCCCCTTACTGATGGACAGCTTCCAGCACTCTTGGGGGTTATGAGCAGTGACATTATTGCCCTGGAAGCCACAGATCTGAACTGCTAATCCACAGAGCCACACAACATCCATACTGGAAGGCAGGGGCAGGGGTTGCTGTTGAGAACGTGCCATAAGAACAGGGCATTACACTTTTCTGCCTTCCTTGGAAAGCTTACAGAAGGGTACTGGAGAGGAGACATCACTCAATGGTCAAACCTAGAGTTCAGGGAGAGCATTGGGGATTATGACCTTCCTGAGGAACTGTGGACCCGCTCTTCTCCCTCACACAGATGTCTGTAGGGATACAGCTACAACGTATATGTGCTTTATGGGCTCAGGAGAGGCATATAACTGTGTGGGAGGTGCTGCAGAAATATGCGGTACCAGGTACACTACTGTGTGCAATTCAGTCACTCTATGGACATACTGTAATATGAGCTGTGTTTGCATACTTGGTACAAAATATAAATAGTTCAGTGTGGGTGTTGGCCTCCGACAAAGCTGTGCCTTATCTGCATTGCTGTTTACAGTCATACTGGACGTGTATGGAACTATCCACTGGCACAACTGCAGAATCTAACTGGGCAGGCAAAGGTGAAGAATGTGTGTAGGTCCTTCCATGCACGTCTAAAAAAGTTACTTAAACTTCAAATTAAGTTTACAGTAGGTGTTATTTTTGAACTATGATATCCATGTAATTAGGGCGATTCTGACCTCTTCTAGACTTATTTTATTTTTAAATAAGTGACTTCCAAGGTTCATGACTGTGATAATACACCATATTCACTTTGTGCCAATTAAACGATATCCATGGACAAGATGCAAAATAGATTTGAAATCAGTTCAGTGACTACATGGCTGCTACAGACTGGCATGATATCATCATATTTGGTCGATCCAAGTCAAATAACATTTGATTTTCATCTCTGCCACACACGTTTCACAGTGACACAAAGTAACCCTCCTCCTGAACCCATAGTGCAAAATTCTTCACAGTACAAACATTATTGTGCAAATGGTGGCATTTTTGGTAAACTTTACATATTGCAGAAAATTCCTACACAATCATCAATAGGTTAAGGGGAAGGGAGAAATACTACCGTACTACCTAACATCACATCATTTATACAGAATAATTCAAAAACCGACAAAAGGAAGTCAAAGATATTAAAGAAAGAAAGCCAAATGACAACAGAGGAGAGGAACCAAAAACTGCCAAGTAATGAGGAAAAAAAAACCTGGGTCTCCAAGATCAACTGGCGCCGAGGATGCCAGCTCAGATGGTGCCCATCCTGGGCATGAGGAAAGGAAGGTAAAGAATGTGGGTTTTTGGAACATGCACATACACATTAATGGACAAGCACGGTAGAGAAAATTGGCACATGTACAACAGAAGATAGTTATAGTGTGTTATGTGTTAAATTGAGAGTCAGCTAAACATAAATAATAGGTCTTCAGGTTGGATTTAAAGATTGAGACTGATCTGGCATCCCACACATGAGCTGGCAAACCATTCCACAATATAGGGGTCCCGAAACAGAAGGCCTTACTGCCAGCTGTTAAGGTATACCCAACCTAGCACACATTTGACTCAGCTTGTTTGAATAGTGTGATCACTGCATACCATGCCCGGGTGTGGTAAACTTAATCATGCCCTGGCCTGCTTGGAAGGGTGGGCCAGGTCATGAGTAGTTAGACTTCGGTACAATATGGATGTAGGTTGTGTCCGAATTCAGGGCTGCATCCTTCGAAGGTCAGCCCAGTGTTTTTAAGACTGGCTCAGGTATGTAGTAGGAAATAACAGGCAGGCTTACTGTCTGGTTTGTAAAACAAAAAATATATCACCTGGATGGGGGTTAACGCTCTCCAGTCACATACACAATGCACTAGCCATAAATCTGGAACGCTCTAAATCACGGGTCCTGGAGAGCTACTATCCAGTAGGTTTTCTGTCCCACTTGGCTTCTGATGAGCCACACCTGTTCCTTGTATTTACCTGCAAACAGGTTTGGCTCATCGGAAGCCGGGTAGGATAGAAAACCTACCGGACGGTAGCTCTCCAGGACCGGAGTTGGAGACCCCTGCGCTAAATCTATTCTGTTGACCCATGTTCCTTATTTTAATTCTGTTGTATTAGCCAAGAGTGTGTAGTGTTATAAATCTCGACATCGGTGTAAAAGTTAGAAAGGTTGCAGATTAACACAGTTGCAACTCAATGTCATGTTGGTTTTAAAAAATATTGATAAAGTATTTAAAAAGTATTCAAAGATATTAAATGCATCTTCAGGATTTCTGAATATACCCTGACCAAGAAAGCGCAGATTGTACTTGTGGTCTTGGCGACACCAGTCTTTAACTTGCCACCCAAGAATGAACATGAGGTATAATGAATCATGGGATTGGTCTTCTTAGGTAAGGATGCAACGTATGTATCCTTGATCTTTGGGGTACCAGAAGCGCAAAACAAAATCAATAGCAGAAGCAGCTGTTTGACATTGGCAGAGAAGATTTGGCAAGTTTTTTATGGACTCAGCCCACAAATGCATTTTCCTTACAAACGTGGCACCATTTAAAATGGAAAGCAACAGGCTTTCCAACCGTATAGGATTTATTCCCAAGAAGCATTGTCACAACAAAGAAATGATCGACTAAACACAAATTTCCTTGGGCGTGGCGGCGGGCGCTGGCGGGTGGCTTCGGGGGGGCGGGGGAAGTGGGCAGCTGCATCTGTGGGGTGTTGCTGGCCTCTGGCGGGGTCCCACCTGCCCGCGGTCTGGGGGGGTGGGGAACATCCTCTGGGGCCGTCAACTGGGCAAGTCCAGGGCATCTGCTGCCGGGCTTCAAAGACGAGCAGGGGTAACTGAGAGTGTGTGTATGTGTGTATGCATGGATGGATCTGTGTGTCTGCATGTTTGTCCTGGAATGGGGGAGCACATGGATGATGGGGCGGTGGTGGGTGGGTTTGTGGGAGGGGGGGTCAGGGTAGCCAGGGGCAGGGGTGCCTGGTGGCTCTCGGGG
>JABFEA020000044.1:16782006-16794371 GCA_019775915.2 Cyphomyrus plagiostoma
TCCCCGGGTGCTGAATTAGCTGCCCCCCCCCCCCACCACCACCCCGCTATGTCACATATGGGTTAAATGCAGAGGGCACATTTCGTTGTTGTGCACTGTGTGCTGTGCTGGGGCAACACTGATCATCTAATTCTAATAACTCCATATATAATACGTATATCAAATATACTATGAAAAACTATCAATATAGCCGCATCCACACCGTATTCAAGAATAACACATACTATAGTGGTCAGAGAACAAAAGATATTCATACCAATATTTTGCGATATACATGTCATGTAGAGAGAGGGGGACAGAAAGCAGGCACCGGTGACCCTCAACAAGAAGTAAACATCTTCACAAAACTGCAATGTATAGCGTTCTTCAACCACATGCATCTAAGCCTAACCCATTCATAGCCCAGTGAAATAAGCACAACGCCTGGAACCCTGAGCAACAGAAAAAGTAATATGGTCTCGAGATTCACTCTTTTCCCCACATCCAGACAGGTTTCCATGTGGCGCCTAAAACCCACAGTGTCTGTTGGTTTGGGAAGCCATCCTGGCTTTAGGTCTGATGATGCTCTCTAAGTGTTTTATGGCTGAGGGTCATTGTTCAGGACCTTCAGCACCTTTCAGGGAGCTTTCATGAAAACCAAGTCAAATGTTCAATGAAGAATGGTCCAGTATTCCACTATGCAGTTTGGTTTGACAACATTCCCTGAAGGTCTGGAGCAGTACTGCAGGGTGGCTGAACTCCACATCACTTCTGAGATATTAATATATTAAGCGCTTCTGTTACATTGCATCTTATACAATTATCCATACAGTGGGTGAACACTTTAGACGCCCAATGAAATAAAGACACTGGCAGATCCATTAAACACAAATACGACGGTAAATAGGCACGCATACCAGAGTGTATGAACATATGTTTGCTGTAATTTTTTCTGGAACGTAAACTCTTCCCACAATGAGAGCAATCGAAAGATGTTTCAGAGCCTTGAGAGGACGGGGAGGGGCCTGCTGTACAGGAAGAGGATGCCAATGTAGTAGGAGTCACTGGGGTTGTTGATGGAAGCTGCAGGTTTGGCTCTGCCTTGCTGTCAATCATCATAGGTCCGCGCACAAAGTATGTTGGTGATTGAGGCTGGCCCATTTGGTACTGGAAAAGCATCTGAAATTGAGATTTAAAACCGAATTAGTAAAAGGTGACAAAACCAGCACATAAAGTTCAAGTTCTGTCATGAACAAGCTATACATAAGGTGAAATGCTTACTCAAAAAGGACCATTCTCTGGTGAATGCAAATATGATGTGTTTAAAATAAATGGACTACAAAGATAGGAGTATATACATATTGGTATTATTTGTGGGGTAGTTACGTATTCTGTAAGTTTTAGGTTACATGGCTAGTTTTGTTCCTCTGATCCAAGGTTGGCCAATATTATCCGCAAAGGGCCAGTGTGTATGCAGGTTTTTGGGGTAACCTTTAGGTCAGCTGTTCAAACCCAGGTGTGAGGATTCTTCAGCCAATCAGTCCTCTAATTACTGGTCTAATCAGGGAGTTACAGCGAAAATGTAGGGTTACAAGAATGATTCCTGGTCTTAGAGGAATGTGAGGAGAGGTTAGCTGAGCTGAATCTGTTCAGCCTCAACCAAAGGAGACTAAGGGGGGACATGATCCAGGTATATAAGATTCTAACAGGTCTGGATGCCGTTCAGCCAAATGCCTATTTCAACATTAATTGAAATACTTGAACTCGTGGTCATAGATTTGAGAAAGCATTTCTTTACACAGCGTGTAGAGTATGAATTAGTTCCTTTAAGTCAGAGTTAGATAAGATTTTAACAACTCTGAGCTATTAGTTAAGTTCTCCCCAAATCAGTTTGACGGGCCAAATGGCCTCCTCTCGTTTGAAAATTCCATATGTTCTTATGAATTGTCATTCAGCACTGCATGTGAATAAATACACAATCATCAGAACAACCAGTCACACGTAGTCTACGATGACATGATTTCTTATTGTTAACTATTAGGCACACTGGCTATTCTATCTGTTGTTTGTTATATAATAGGTAGCCTACACTGGGATATATAGTCCAACTTAAAAGTCTGGTAGTCCAGATTTGCTAATCTTGAAAAGCTTGTATCGGCATCAGCGTAATCCAGTCCAATTTTGCTTTGAAAAACCAGGACAAAAGTAAAATAGATTACATGATCCCGGATGCCAAATTAAGGGATTACAAAATTTCAATCTTTTTGAACAACCAGGCCCAAGTAATCATTCTGGGCCACTGCTGCAGGGACCACAGATAAATAGCTGACCCACAATTGCTACAGTTTCCTCTTATCTAAGGCTTCTTCAGACCCAGGGCACTCAATTTCAGAGGCACAGAGGCCCTCAGAAAATGCAAAAGGCCCCTGGTTTGCTGATAATACAATTTGCTGGGGGGAGGTTCCACATGGCGGGATTTTCTTATTCAGAACCACGGCATTTTCAGAACTTTGTCTGTAAGTAACACGATTCATATATCATTTTACACAATGCAGAAAAAAAAATAGTTTTGAAATAATCGGATGTGAGCCGTAAGTTCCGAATGTTAAGTTGTTCTGAATAAATTTTTGAGATTTTCAGTTTTACAACAAAAACAAAAACAGTAAGACTCAAGAAGACTTAAGCCTTGCTTTTTATTAGAGACTGACTAGTTGTTTGCTAGCTGTCTAGCTTTGCGCCAAAAAAAGATGCAGGATAATGCATCTCTGTCAGTAAGTTTACTTATGTCAAGGTATTAGATGAGGAAAAAAATTATAGGCGCACAACCAATTTTCACGCAGCTGGGAACAGGGTATAGACTAATAATAAAATATTCAGGATCAGGCATGTCGGGGAGCACAAAATAAACCCTCTCAGGCCACGTTTGACTACCAAGGCCTTATATATCTGCCACGTATGAGTGTAAACTGAGCAGGTTTACAGTACAACCCAAACACTTCTTTGTAGATATGACTGTTGAATGGGTTAACTTACGACCCAGTTATTAACTCATTTCAATCTACCTACAAAATGAAGAGTTAAAGAGTATGGAGAGTTTTAATTGGGATATTGCAAACATTTACATTATAAAAAATAACCGAAGATCCAACTAACTTGATTGTTAATTGGTTGTGCAGAGGATGAGGGAGACACTGTCTTGCATACTCTGGAGTTAAATGGTATATTTTCAGAAGGATATTCAGACTCCTGCTCTGTTTGTGGCCAGAAATGCTCAGAAAACATGGACCCTTCTTCATAGTATGGTCCTTCCTGCCAAGTCCAAAGAAAACGACAGATATGCTTTAATACTCAGCAGAATAATCCAAAATAAGAAAGGTTATCATCAGTGAAACACATGACATGAAAAGACCAAAACAATTAAGTAACTAGATGAATCTTGAGTAGACTGTATGTTACCATAGGCCCTTGTGTAGCCTCATGCTCTTTTCTTTCCTCCTCATATGTGAGCACTCCTCCGTTACCCTCTGCCCATCCCTCATCTTTCACCATTACATTCTCTCCTCCGAGAACCTGAGAAAGGAAGAGTCTGTTGAGGCTGAAACAGCTGCAGGGGCCATTCGCATACTATTCTATGAAAATATACAACTGTTTGGTTTAAACATTTACCGCAGCAACAGCTGATAACATTAAGGAACAACAATGTGTCTGGTTAAGAAAAAGTCATGAGAAGATCACACTGGCAAAGGAGAGAAAGTGACTGGAGAAATACAATGAATCACAGACACATCAAATATGAGAACCTAGATGTTCAGAACAAGCATCGATCTGAATTAACGCAGTAGCGGATTTCCAACTGCATAGTCCTCCGTTAGGCATCTGTCCTTTAAATCTGTATTTTTAAGGCCTATTACTAAGTGTAACTGCACAAACAGACACAGGCAATAAAAAAATGATGTTGTCGACAGGAATGGGTGCCCAAGGAACACAATTTGGACGTTTGGACGTTCATTCGTACGTCTGAGAGTTCGTAAGTTGAAAGTTCGTAAGTAGGGGAGTGTCTGTACATGTAAAGTATGTGTGCATTAATAAATTCTAAATTAACTGGGATCATTTGTTGTCCCATGTTTTCAAACTGGGAAGTGTACTCTTCCTCTGACATTTTTTACATTCCAACATCCAGGCCTTTGGGTTAGGAACAGGCTATTCTTTTAGATTCTTCCACCTAGTCAAGTGCATTACCTGTGAAATTTCAGATAATTCTTATGTTTATAATAAAAATCTGTCAGCATCTTTTGTAATCAAGAATAGTTCGATCATTTAAAACGTGCACCATATACCCAAAAGGACAATTCAGACAACATATCTAAGCAAAGGCCAATCTTCATTTGTTTGGCAGAGGTGTAAGGGCCCAGCTCATTAATATTCATGACAAAGCCACACCCCCCCCCCAAAAAGAAATGTCCCCTTTTCTTACCTGTAACCTTAGTGGTTGCCTCTGCTTGCGACTGTGCCCCCCACCACGTTCTTTATCCCGATCTCGCTCTCTCTCTCTTCCTTCCACGTCCTCCTCATTGAATTTCTCCATTCCTGGGACGGCTTCCTCATTGTCGACTTCCAAAAGGGTCCCCTGCATATTCTCTCCACTAATTTCATCACTGTTAGAACCAGTGTTGACGTGCACACTGCTATTACTGTTGTTAATCTCTAAAAAGTCTCTTAATTTGTATCTGACATCTTGAGCACAACCGGATTCTGGTTTCAACGGAGCCGGACTCGCTTCAGAGCTCAAATTGGCGGATTCGCACACAGAATTAAGTTGAATTTCTCCAAACTGTCTAGCCTGTTCGAGGTTACTGGCCCCATTCTTGTTCACGTTAACATTGTGACTGTTGCTTATGCTGAGGCTTCCTGACGCGGCGTCTGCGGTCCCATAATTTGAGAAATTTTGGAAACCACCTCCCTTTTCCCTAACTTTTGATCTTTTCTCCTCATGTTTAGGTAGAACCCCTGCGGCGCCAGACACAATCCCCCCAGCCTTCTGAGAAATAATCTGGGTGCACTCGTCAATGACTGTTTTAATTTGCAAGATACTGGCAGCGGTCAGTATGCAGAGTGCTTGAGACTGCAGTACCACCAGGGAACCACTGTACATGAAATCCACAAGCTGCTTAATGGTTTCCGCTGGCACCAGGGGCGGCACTGAGATCTCGGAGTGACCTAAAAGCAGTTTGTCTTGGAAAAAGGGACTCCCAGCCGCCAGGACACAAGCATGTGCCCGTAGAGACGCATCATGGATACGTACCGTTACATCACAGAAAAGACCTTCCTGGCGCTGTGACCGTAAAGCCTCTAAAACAGACTGGCTTGAGTTATGTAAGTGAATGTAATGCACGGCTTCTGTACTGGAAGACATGGCAGGACTGGTGATATGAGTCTGTCTCTCTCTCTCTTTCTCTCTCTCACTCACTCAAGCTACCGTACAGTGTAATCACATAGTGTTAAGCACCATGAAGGCACTACTAAAAAAAATTCTTTCCTTACTCTTGCCGTTTCAATTTTCTTATTTTCCTGTAAGAGATACAAAAAGGTAAACAATATTCAATATGTATTTAAACAAATAATTCCAGATGCCAAAAATTGTACATAGCTCAATTCAATAAAAAGTTGAGCTAAATAATTTTGTGTACTACTGTACTTAAACACAACAAACTGGAGACACAGACTTTACTCGTCACCTCAATCTATAGCCACATGGTGCTTCTCTGGACGGGGACTCTGTGCCTGTGGGCAATTTCAGTAAAAAAAAAAAAAAAAAATCGACTTGTTACTCCACGCCCTTCACCGCTTAATGTAGCAAAAAAATGCAATTTGAAAAATTAACCTTGAACTTGAAAAAAGAAACAGACTTATGTACCTTGAAACTTGAACCAGACACCTCATAAGAAAAATTCTGAAGTATCAGTTTTTGCTACCCACACTGTGGAAAGGTGCTACATCTTAAAGTAAATGTTTAAAATATAAATAACATCTCTGAGCTCTGGATAGATGTGTAATTCATATGCCACATTTCATCAAAATCTCTCCTCTTCGGTTCACAGTTTGTCTGCCACTCTACTGGGACAGTACCAAAGGTAAAGGAGATGTAATGTGAATCTTGTATGTTTTGTGCCAGTTTGCTTGGCAGTGAAACAGCTGGTAGCTCACCACTGGACTCCAGTGTCTAAAGAAAGCTGGGCAGTGAGGACTCTCTCTACAGTTACCTTATGGTAAGTCCACCCCTGGATAAGACCAAGACTGTCTGCCGACTGTGTCATACCAAACTCGGATATGTTGCCAGCAAGATGTCCAACATGCTAACTTATTTGAGACAGCATCATTTGAGTGTGTGTACAATCGGACGTTAGCCTCCCTGTGGCACTTAATGTGCTTTTGCCAGGAAATTCTAACCAGGCTGAAATAAATAGCTAAGGCTACAGGATATTTATCACCACAGTTATGTAACCATACTTAGTAGTACAGGACACAGGATTTGGTTCATTATGATTCTACAGTAAAAGCCTGTTATAACGGACTTCAAGGGACCTGGTAAAACAGTCCGTTATATCCAGAGTTGCTGTATGCCCAGAACACAACTACAGGACACCATTTACTCATGCCACATCCCAGCAGACACATTTGTGGTATAGATTATTATAGTATACATGTAGTAGGTGGAACTGCATGTCCGTTATAGCCGAAGAGAACTACAGCTAAAAGCGGCACTGGGGACCAAATTGTTTGTCTGTTATAAGCGAAATTCCGTTATATGTGAGTCAGCTATATCTGGTGCTTTTTCTGCATGTTTGTAAAGGTGCACGGCCGGGACCAGCCTACCAGATATTCCATTATAAGAGAGTCCAATATAATGGGATTTTACTGTAATGATGCAATATTCTTTTTTACTTTACATATTTATCAGTGTGCACACAAGGTTTTGCTACTCAAGAGACACAGTGTCTTATTTTTGTCATAGAACTGTTCCTAATTGTGTTCACAGTATTAATAAACGTTTATTTCAAAATAAATTCTGTTTCCCTGTGGTACCAAAACTGTACCGAACCACGAACCCAGGCGCATAGCCCGCTGATGTCTAGGTGTCTGTTTACTCTGTAGAATCCAAATTTGTCCAAAGTCACAAATACTAACTTTGAAGTTTCAAGGCATGCCTTCACAGTGAAGTAAAATGAGTAAACGATCGGGACTGTAAATGTACTAACATTAGTCATATACGTAACCAAGGTACAATTCAATAAAATACATAAAGGAAACATGTACTATATGTACAAGTAGGCAATCAATTAAAAATTATGTAAAGATGTACTGAAATAATAAGTTGCAAAAAACTATGTGTGCGCTAACCACGAAAAAGAGAGAGAGAACAAAAATACATACATGCATTAAAAAAAGGGAATATAAAATTTTCGCGGATCTGTGATTACGCAAATCAGGAAGCGCAAATGTACGAGAGCTGACTGTACCAAAATCTGAAAAATTTCAGTGAAACCTAATGAAAGTTCCATCTGCTGACCATTATGCTTATTAGTATTTATAAAACAGAGTCACAGGTAACGTAAGCTTTTTCCTTTCCTGAAAATCATTGAAATATTATCAGAATATAGTTATGCAGTTTTAAAAATTAGCATTCTGTTTTTAGCATTCTAGAATTATATCTATTTACATTAGGATTAACATAATAAGATATATCTTACTGAATACAAATGAAGTCAATGTCTACAAGTTGGTTTCTACTTTAACAAAAAAAGAACATACTGCTTACGAGGTCACAATAATCAAAATGATACATTCTGGGTACATTGGCTTCCTTCCACAGACTAATTGGTGTCATAAAATTTCCCACATTGTATGACTGTTGCTATGCCGAGTTTCCATCTCGGATGTACCTCTGCCCTAACCCTCTCTGCAAGGGACATCTTCCAGGCCACCCTGTGGATGGATGGAAGGATGGAAGGAAGGAAAACTGCAAGAATGGAATGGTGGTCCTAGCAGTGGGTTAGATGGGAGATAAGTTTGGAATATATATGATTTGTCTTTCTAGGTCCACATACAGGTAAACACTGTATTTTGTTGAAAGTGTGGATTTTTGGAAGCATCATATGATTATGAAGATTATATGTATTATATTATCCTATCTACATTATATTATAGTATATTATTTTATATTATGAAATAATATGATTAAAGTTATTGGAGAAAAAAACTTAAAATTACTGAAATTAAAATTACTGATGGAATTGATCATCAAAAATGAAAAACACATGCCGCACACACCCACTATAAATCATCCATCCCTCCATCCATCTTCCCACCATCTTTATCCTGATCTGGATCACAAGGAGCCACTATAAGTTTCCATCATAAACACCACAAGGTGGTAAACATGAAACTTTCAGTTAAACATGTTAGTTAACAACCAATAGTAATAAATTGAGCAGAATGCTCAATGCTTTCAATGAATAAAAAGAGCAGCACATTCCTCGATCATCAAAACCATAAAATGATAAATATCACTATTTATTCCTGTTAAGTTTAATTATCAGGTTAGCGTATTTCTCTTAAGAAAAAGAAAAAAACTAAAAACGACATTTTTAAAAATTTGTCTTCAAAATGTAATTATGCTATAGGCAGTTAAGCAGATACTTAACGCAGTCATAAAATCCGCAACAACTGAAGGACATTTATAGATTTCATTATTTCAATATGTTTTCCCATACTCACATCACTGGTCAGCAGTTAAGTGGGTGGACGTTTCTTTGAACTGCACACGACGAGACATGCTATTCTGTGTCACAAAACATAAGCAGGCACTACCAGATTAATTGAGGAATGAGAATTATTGATATATGTAGTTGTTAATTATTCATTGCATGAACAACAATGTGATCCTAAGTGAAATTGCATCGGAACTAAGATCGAAATCCGACTCTTACAGAAGCCATTTTGGGGTATCATAAAGCGTAGATGTAAATACAACTAGACGCCAGTAGCGTCCCAATAGAAACTACTTCCTTTCTGTGCTATAGCGAGACAGTCGATGCATATCCGGGATATGTCATAAGCGCTCATAGATATCATTATACATATAGATGCCGCACATATAGATGTCAACATGCGTAAATTCCACCGCCATCTTGTGACGGGGTACTAACTAGTACTAGTATACACCACAAACGGAAGATGGCGGACATTTTCGTTGCTTATGGATGTTCTAATGAAGGTAATGATCAAACTAAACAGGGAATAACATTTCACTTCATTTTTTATTACATGCAAATTATAAACTAAATTACACCATGATTTTACATGCAGTAACAAAATATAATTTCCTTAGAAAAAAATAGTAAATTCATGTGGAATAGAAGTACACATATTAACATTAGGTTATAAATATGAAAGATATGCATTTTTATTTGACCAAGTATTCTAATTCATGAATACGTCGGACATTCGTAACAAACCGAGCCGCTTGAAAAGTCCGTGATTTATGATTATTTCAATTGTGGATAGACCTTTCTTTCTACAGACGAACATGCATTATGGAGGAGCGGCTACCCCGTATCAAGATGGCAGCAACATTTACGCATTGCTCCAATGAACAGCATTGACCAAGGCAGCATCTATTTTGTGTATGATATCTATGATAAGCGTTGAGGTCCACATTACGAAGCTTCCGGTTTCAAATTTTCACAATAAAGGTTCAGATAATATGTTAACAGTAAAATCCCATTTTCTGTATTAGACGTTTGTTACGGAAGTGCAATTGTAATTAAAAGATTGCTGGTTTCAATCTCCGACCAAAACGGCACCACTGAGCAAGGTACCGCCCCCAAGCACTGCTCCTTGGGCGCTGAATTAGCTTTGAATTAGTCAAAGATCTTACTGTTATGTCACAGAAAATGGTGGTCATACTACAAAAGAGAAATACAATATAAATATATTAACATTTAAAAAATACAAATAATATAAATGACATTCAAACATGGACATTAAAACATACAGAAAAGAATATAAGTAACCACCTAATTGGTGGGCCAAGATTCTGCAAATTGTCATATTGATGGAATGTGCAATCAATGAATAAGTATTCTGACCCGGCGAGGATGAACATATCCTGGCAGGCTCGCGGGCAATGTAAATAGCCCCTGTCTGTAATTGTAAGTAACCTTTCTATTGTTGTTATGGTTATAGTCGCCTTCCCGATTGTGGCATGTGTGCTTACCCATGTCCTGTGTGTACCCTGTCCCATCCTCGCGTGTTCTTAGCTTGTAGAACTCTCCCACTTTGTGTGCACCTTACAGTTTGGCATCTGACCACCTTGGGTTTCTGCTGTGTGTATTCATGGGTTCAGTACTCGTTGGGTGCCCATTACAGTTCTGTTCAATGCCTCGCTTTGCTCGGTGCTACAATATTACAGTGGCCCTGAAAGCCCAGAACACTTTACAACATTAACAAGACTCAAAAATATGAAGACACAAAAACACGTTGTGTGTTCTTAATGTGTTGTGTTCTCTTAATCTCTTAATGCAGGTGTGCCAACCTCGGCTTGTGGACGGCCGGAGCCCTTTGTAGCTTAGTTCTTTCCTTTTTCTACCACAAATGATTCAGTTCATGATTCAGTGCTCTGCGGTGGGTTGGTGCCCCATCCTGGGTTGTTTACTTCCTTGTGGCAATACGCTCCAGACCCCCTGCAACCCTGAATAAAAATGATTGGATGGATGCAATGCTATGGATATTTCTACAGTTTGGCAATTAATAGTCAGACACCTTTTGTGATTTTAAAAGGTAATACATTGAAACATTAATATATTTTCTTTCTCACAAAAAATGATTTTGAGTTTGCTATTGTGATAAATGAGATAGTTAATAAGTACGTCTGTCGAAATTAACGGGTTAACGCGGATTAAACCATTATCATGATTAATCTGATTAATTTTTTTTAACGGAATTAACCCATCTGCAGTGCAGAATGACTCAAAATCCTTGAAATATCTCTGTCAACCCATTTCGGGCAGTGCACTACTTCTCATTTGTGGCTCATTAAATCGGTCGCACACACTATATCGTCCAATTTATCTGTGGACGTGTTGCTACGGAGTTTTATATGTAAAGCATTGCGCATAATGTGTTATCAACTGATATTGCTAACAATGGCAATTAACTGGGCTAGAATTGGATTTCATGATTAGTCGGATTATTTGTCGGATTTAAGGTAGTTTGGGCTAATTGTAAGTGAACGAAGATAAAAACCATTTAAATTGAGGTATCTTAAATCTGACAAGTTGTCCGGCTAAGCAAAAAATCTTGCTTTTTGATTTGGGTCCATGGTATTGCAGTTCTGTGGCAGATGGAATGCATCCAACTTGTGTTCAAGATGTTCAATAAACATGTTAAGTGCATATATATTCCCTTTTTTCTTGAGTCTGTTTGCTCATGCAAAATTAAATGCGATTAATATAGATTAAAAATGAATGATATTTAATATTTAAATGTGATTAATCAAAATGAATCCATAGCAACCCTGTGATTAATCTGATTAAAATTTCTAATCGTTTGGCAGCACTAGTAATAAGTAATGTTAACTAATTTCCTGTATTAACTTCTTTTTTCTCATTGTTAAAAATCATTATACACTATATTTCCAAAAATATTAGGATACCTGCCTTTACACACACATGAACTTTAATGACATCCCATTGTTAATACATAGGCTTTAATATGGAGTTGGCCCACCCTTTGAAGCCGTAACAGCTTCAACTCTTCTCGGAAGACTGTCCGCAAGGTTTAGTAGTGTGTTTCTTGAAATTTTTGACCATTCTTCCAGGAGAGGATTTGTGAGATCAGGCACTGATGTTCGATGAGAAGGTCTGGCTCGCAGACTCCGCTCTAATTCATCACAAACATGTTCTATCAGGTGGAGGTCAGGACTCGTTCATCCATGTCCTTATGGACCTTGCTTTGTGCACTGGTGCGCAGTCATGCTGGAACAGGAAGGGGCCGCCTTCCCCAAAGTGTTCCCACAAAGTTGGGAGCATGAAATTGTCCAAAATGGCTTCCTTTCACTGAAACTAAGGGTCCAAAGCCCAACCCCTGAAAAACACCCCCAGACTATAATCCCCCCTCCACCAAACTTTACACATGGCACAATGCAGTCAGGCAAGTACCATTCTCCTGGCAACCACCAAACCCAGAGTCATCCATTGGATTAAGATAAGATAATCCTTTATTAGTCCCACAAGTGGGAAATTCTCTTTCTCACGGCAGAAAGTGGACAGTACAAAAGGAGCAGCAAAATGAAAAAATTAAAACAGCATACAAACTGAATATAATAA
>JABFEA020000044.1:16858180-16876669 GCA_019775915.2 Cyphomyrus plagiostoma
CCCCCCCCCCCCCCCCCCCCCCCCCCCCCCCCCCCCCCCCCCCCCCCCCCCCCCCCCCCCCGCCCCCCCGGCCCCCCCCCCCCCCCCCCCCTACTGCCCATTGACTCCACTAATTAATTTGCTGTTGGGTTTCAGGGACCTTCAGCTCTCATTCCACTTGGATTTCCCACACCTGGGCCATTAAAATTTACCAGGATGCGTAGGCCACACGGCGCCTTGAAACGTGGACCTTGACGTTACCTTGACAGCCGTAAGGAAGTTGCAGAAGTTGCCACCCACGTCTGCCACAGTCTCGATGTAAGTGCCCTCATGGGCCAGGTTGGGCCAGAAGCGCACGGCTCCCTCCGCAGACACGGCCATCACCGAAATCAACTGCAGAGAGGCAGACAGACAGCCATTCATTTCCACCCCACTGGGATGAGCGATACAACAGGCGACGAGTGAAAATGACGGCAGACGTCGGGAACCCAACCTGAACAGGGGCTGTTTCCAGCGGCATCACAGACGATATGGCGACGAGCTCGGCAGAGTACGCTAACTCGCTAGGCGACAACTGGAGCTCTTTACAAACAGACAGCTGGAGAAAGAGGTTTTAAATGTCACTGAAGAGGAAGTGAATGACATCAGAAGATAAATCACAATTAAACCTAGAGGTGCACCGATCCATACCTATTAGACAGATGGGGTATCAGCCACATGTCACCGATTCACGTATGATATTTACTTATTCAGTTTTCGGTCTGTATTTCGTGTTAAACTGATTTGTACAATCAATCGCACGACAGCTCATTTCAGATGTGTAATTGTATTAAATGCAGAAATGCCACTGGTCAAGTTCACAGGCCACATTACACCAGAGGCCTGTACTACGAAGCGGGGTTACTGGCTTATCGGGGTAACTTTTCAGATTTAAGGTAGTCTGGGCAAAATGTAAGTAAACGGATATTAAGTCCATTCAAACTGTGGTACCTTAAATCCGACAAGTTACCCCGCTTCGTGGTACAGGCCACAGATCTTTATGGCTATTGTCGTGTACAAGGAATCTTTGGATGACATACATGGAATAACGTTTCTCTTGTGCTCTTATGAGAAAATTAAGATAATAGAACAGACTCTCCAGCACAGCTTCCAAACGGCATGACCAGTCCCTCAAACCAAGACTAAGTCCATTTTTCCATAATCGAACGTAGTAAACAAGTAAAGTTCACAAAATGATCTGACCTTGTAAAAGGAAACAATGGAGAAAAAGCATTCAGCGGGCATGGCCGAAAAATTACAGCTCACGAGAAAACACTCTGAATTATCATTGTTTCTAGCCATGGTGTAGAAAAGATACCACACCTAAAAGGGATGTTTTTTAATGTACAAAAAGTATTTCTCAGCTACGGAAGGTATGTGTAATTCACATGCCAAATTGCTTCAAAGTCAAGAATGGCGTTACAAGAGCTATTTGTTGAATTGAGATGGAATGGCACCTTGCATTCCTTGTCTGTAATTACATATATAAGAATCAGTGGCTGCAAACTCAGCGTTTGTGCGGATGTTACACGAACTATTAAACCCCAAGAACACTTTACCTTGGCCACCGCAGTCTGACCAATCTTCCAAACGATAAGCCGCTCCCCGCACACCATCCAAGCCCAGCCGCTCTCCTCCACCTTCACGGAGATCTGAGTATCAGCTGGTGAAACAGCATCTACACATGAATACCTTCCTAAAGCTGATATAGATACCAGGATTAGTTATGCACAAGTGACTTATATAAAACACACTGTGCAGTATTACATATATAACTGTATATAAAACTGACAGGGTTTACATCTCAGAAAATTTGCAAAAAAATAATTGTATTTCAATTTGAACTGAATTGCATAGGTACTGTATGTCAACAAATAACCATAAATCGAGTTACCCCTACGCAGGAAAACGTACGAGACAAAACGGGTATAATAAAGTTGCCAAATAGTGAATTCCATGTTAAAATCACCTTGTGCGCGCCCTTAACTGCAAGTCACTACTATGATGCGCTGATCCATTACAATAACCACATACCATCAGCCACAGTTAAAGCCTCCATCACTTTGACAGGCAGCGAGGAGCCAAACGTTTGCACATCAAAATTCAACGACTCGGCGGCCGTCTGACTCTGCACCCTTATGGGAGTCCCTCTGGAAAGAAAGAATATAACGAAAGAGGCTGACAAACGGTCTACCCGTCGACGATCGGACAGCGTACAGCGCCTAATAAACAAACTTGGGTAACTTCAGGTAGTCCGCTACCTGGCCGACAATGAACTCCTCCGAGCCGGAGAGAAGAGAAGTCCAGTCGGAGTAGCGGCAAGACTCTTCCTCCCGGCTGTCCGAACGGCTGGCCTGCGGACTGAAGCAGGAGTGGATCGCGGAGAATACATCGTGCAGCTTTTCCAACCAAGATACCAATACTTTTTTATGGTTACATTGAATTAATGCCTATTTTGAACTGCCAACCATGTGAATCTAACCTCTCGATTCAAAGCCCGCTGCAGAGGCGCGCACGTTTGTCGCGCCTGTGACATCACTTCCGCCATAGAAGCCGCCAGTTAACCAAACCCGTCGCTCACTTCGAAGCAGACATAGCGGGATACCGGCAAGTCGTAGGATCGTTCCGAAGCTTAAAGACGAGTACGCATTATTGAGCGACATTCCCGCAAGGCATTGTATAGAAACGTCTTCGGGTCTTCCTGATTTGTTGGTCTTATTTAAATAATAAGCTGAGTCCCGTGGTGTACAAAAGCTGTAGTTTTATTTAACTTGTATGCTGTAACAGTTCAAGCTCATTTTATATCATGTCATGAAATCTCTTCTTAGCAGTCATTATGAGCACTGATGACTGACCATTACAATCCTAAGCAAACGAGTATTTTTCCACATACCATCCATTATTTACCCAGTATAGGACACAGGAAAAAGACAAACTTCACCCCCAGTGCAGGATTCAAAGCCTGAAGCCCGGAGGTGCAGCCCACAGTGCCACCCCACGAAGCAGTGCCTTCATAAAACAGTTATTTGTTGTAGCTACAAACAAGATTTAAATTTTGGTACACGAATGACAAAAACAGCATAACACAGAATGGTGTTATATTTGAGCATCTTTTTTAATAAAGCACTTTCAGGTTCCGGGGTGGGGGGGGCATATTGCAAACTGATATGCTGGCTTTGTGCAAAGTTCATGGAAGCAACATGTCCAACATTCATTCACTCATGCAGCAGAGGCCTCTGCCAAAGTGACTCATGGGTGAGGGAAGGAGCTCCAGGTCAACAGCTTCCCTGCAGCAGCTGAGGTTAAAGCCCGACAGTGACATCATTTGTCTGCTGCCCACAGGAGACCTAAAGCCATCCAGACAGGGGCATAAATCCAGTTACCCACAATCTTCTTTTGAATAGACCATGATGGGGAGTGCCAGTGACTCAGAGGCCAAAATAAACCAATAACCTTTGATGTACACTTGGGATTTTATTTCACAATGCAGCAACAGATGACTGACAAATCAGATGACAGTTCAACTTGAATATTCCAAATGACTAAATTAATATTTAGCTGTTTGAAATAAATACATATGGGATTTTGAATTAGAAATATTTTCCCACCTCTGAAATACTAATACGGTCACTGAGCATCATGTACTTAAAAGATGACAGGTAAGGTGTCTTGGATCAGTGAGTGCATCCCAGTGAACTTCACATGGTAAATATGAAATATTACACTTCCGTCCAAAATAATACAAAAGAAAAATACCAGTGCATTGCTGCTCCAGTTTTACCTAAAATACGGAAAAACATAACGGGGACTCCATGTAAATATATCCTCAGAAGATTAACACAAATATTTTTCGTCTCAATATCTAAATCAAGTGACACTCAAAGAGATATGAATGGAATATTAGTATTTAAAGATCCTATTCTATATTTTACCAAAAAACTAGAGCAAAATATGAGCAGCGCAATGCCCTGTACATTCAGAATCATGTTTTTGGTAAATGTAGGATGTGGGAATTTAAATGCTTCACAATTGTTTTGCCAACACACATTTAAACGACTTTTTTTTTTTTCTTTTTTCTTAAATCGCCCAAAAACATCATCCTCTCACTCGAACATTCTGGGCTCATGTGAAGAAGTGGCTACTAAGTATAGACAGGCTTCGTTAAAAGGAACTGACCCTGACAAAACTAAATATTGTTGCCCGCCGGCAATTTTTGCTGCAGTAACTGACATTATTTCCTCGTCTTGACCCAGTAGACCATTACAACATTTTATTCTAGTATTCTTCCGGCAAAATGAGCGCCAAGAACGAAAATGAAACCGAGACCCAAGAAAGCATAGTGGTTTCCCACTTGAACAAAAATACTTTGGCACAAAAATAACTTATATATATAGTGCTTCGCTCTGCCCTTCATGGAGACCCGAAGGCCGGCAGCCGCCATGCTGTCAGTGTTCAGCTCTCTGTAAACAGTCCAGGGTTTCGGGGGCTCCGTTCCCGCCGCTCGTATTTGGAGCGGAACACACTGCAGCTGCCCAGGAAGCCCAAACGCCCCCCCCCCCATCTCACCGTCTGTGCTCGCCTCTAGATGGCGCCCTGCAGTCGGGCTAGTGGTCGTGCTTCTCCAGCGCTGTGCCCGTCACCAGCAGCAGGTTGCAGGCCATGAACTGGACGCTGAGCATGTTACTAGTGTTGCCGGTGTAGAGCCCCACCAGCTCGCTGGAGGAGCCGTCGCCGAGACCGTTGCCGTGGGCGTTGCGGAGGTCCCACACCCGCACGGAGTTATCCATGGAAGCCGAGGCCACCAGGCTGCTGTCGGGGCTGAAGGACAGGCTGCTGATGGTGTCCGTGTGGCCCCGCAGGTCCTTGAAGAGTGTCCCCGACGCCAGGTCCCACAGCTTGAGGCGCTGGTCCTCGCCGGCCGACGCCAGGTACTTGCCGTTGGGGGAGAAGGCCAGGGTGAGCACAGGGCCGCGGTGCCCCGTGAAGAGACGCACCGAGCTGCCCTGCTGGGTGCTCCACAGGCGCACCGTCTTGTCCGTGGAGCCCGTGGCCACGTAGTTCGAGTTGGGGTGGAATTTCACGCAGTCGACGTCGGCCAGGTGGCCGGCATACAGCCGCAGGGGGTAGGTGCGGCTGAAGGTCCAGAGGCGAGCCGTGCGATCCTGCGAGCCGCTGGCGAAGTACAGGCTGCAGGGGCTGATGTCCACGTCCCACACCGGGTAGGCGTGGCCCTGGAACAGCACAGTGTTGGTGAAGTTGCTCAGATTCCAGTAGCGGACGGTGGAGTCCTCAGAGCAGGAGAGCAGGCCAGAGCTGTCCGTCAGGAAGGCGGTGCGGTAGACGGGGCCCGAATGGCCCCGCAGGACCTTCATCTCGCTGCCGACGCCGTCCTCATCCTCCGCCTAGGAGATGGAGCAGCGGGAAGCTATGAAAAACACGGAGGCTCCCCAGCCCAGACCCGCCAGGTCAAACGGAGCAATTCAAATATTTCTTTAAAAAATATATATTTAAATATTTCAATAAACTGACAATAAAACTCCACATAAATGACAGATGTATCTGCTACCGTTAGTTTTGCTTTGCCTACTGCTACTTAACGTAGAGTAAGGCGTCTGCCACAAGGGGGCAGACTTCCATTCATTTATTTAGTGAGCCAGAATGGCTGAAGAGTGTCCGCAAGAAACTGGTGAAATGATGTGTGAATCACTGTAACACCCTGTAAAGGAGTGAAAATGATGTGTGAATCACTGTAACACCCTGTAAAGGAGTGAAAATAATGTGTTTTCTGCCATTGCTGTGAGAAAAAGATAGATGTCCCAGACAGCAGAAAGACAAGAGTCATGAAGTCACCATTCAACACAGGCAGGTTTGAATCTCTGACTTAAATGCTGACACGCCCCTTACTGATTATAGCTGATTTCCTGCTTTCCATAAATTCAAGTGGGAAGAGAAAGACGTGAGGCATACAAATACACATCAGCATTCTATTTAAGACAAGATGATAAATAAAAGCTTTTCACACCGGTTCGAGCCCCAGCTTCATCTGTGGGCCCTTGAGCGAGGCCCTTAACCTGCAGGGGCCCGGCAACCTGGCTGAGCTTGTGCTGCCAAAGGTCCAGCAACAAGCTGTAGTATCTGTGTATTCTAGCGTTACAAAAAGCTTTTTCTGTATCATTTTTTAAAAATTAGGCATAAGTTTGCCATTTTCAATCCATTTCATTTGTGTTCTGAATCTGTTTAAGGGGGGTCCAAAGGGTGTGTGTGTGTGTAGAGATATATATATATATATATATATATATATATATATATATAAAAAACATTATATTATGAAAATGGGAGCACTGAAGTAAAGAAATGACAATTTATATTATAAGGATAAATAATATTTTTCCATATCACACAATGCTCAGTTAACATCCAATGCAGCTTAAACCAAAGGCAGAATTTGAGTGCGTGTGAAGGTGAGGTTTCTTAGGCACAAAGGCCTGTGTTGGCTGTCTGATGTCAATTATTTGGTATTTTAATTTCACACCACGATTTAGGGACTGTTGTCAATGTTGTTTTGTTCAGCATATTTAATATGCCATAATTGGCTAATTTGCAATGCAAGTATGCGTTCACGCTTTAAAGCGATACTTGCAGCAATTCACAGCTGAACCAACGCAACTGCGTGCATGTTTTAAGTGCATTTCTGCCGCTGACAAAAATTTGCAGTGCATTTTAACCTTTATACCACAAATGAAGTACAAATTAGTATATACATGTGAAAATGTACTCTCATTGCTCGTCAGTACATAAAATACGTGCACATTTGTGCTGATGCAACAATCGATTGCCGCACATATCACTTTTAAAGGTGAATGCACACTTGCGTACTAGTAATGCGCATCTACGATTGTAAGGGATAAACTGAGAATAGGCTACCACCTGCTGGCTGGCTTTCCTGTCCTGTGAGTAGCTAAAATAAAAATGTGTTATATATTACTGTCTAAGCATCATTTTCCTCACGCAAGACAGCAGCAGGCTAACGTGTTTCACGGTTAGTTACACAACAGGCTTAGGCTGCTGTGCAACGATGAGCATGGCCTGTAGCATAACAGTATAATACTCTTATTTCCTTGAACGACAAATTTGTTACAAAAACTCAAAATGCCTGTAAGTTTCCCAGCCTCCCTGCAGATGAAAAGCGGGGGCATGGGGTGGGGGGCCTGACCTCGTCGTCCAGCACGTCACAGGCCAGGTGCACGCGCGACACGTCCACTAGGTGGCGCTCTGCCTTGAGCTTGCGCGCCCGCAGGCTCCACAGCTTAACGCAGGAGTTGTCGAAACCGGCGGCCAGAAGCTTGCTGTCGGCGGAGATCTCGGCGGCGTTTAGCAGCCGCTCGGTGTGGTGGAAGGCGTAGAAGCAGACGGTGGTGAGCGACGCCGGGCCCTCCTGCACGCGCTTGATGCAGTCCTGCAGAGACTCCGCCGCCGCCTCCTGCTGGAGGATGCTGGACGTCACGTTGGCGGCGGCCAGGCCCTCCGCTGCGTCCCCGCCCCGCGAGGAAGACCCAGCGCCGGGAGCCGATCCATACAGCTGGTAGCCCATCCGCTGCACTGCAGTGACCTCGACCTGCATGTGGGCACTCAGCACCCAGCAGAGGGCGCCGTTGTCCCCACTCTGCAGGTAACGCAGCAGGTAGCTGTAGGCCGCCTCAGTCAGGTGCACCACATATTTCTGGTCAAGGAAAGCGGAGAGTTTGGGGTTGGAGAAGACGTCCTGCGAGGTGAGGACATGCCGCAACAGCTCGACGATATCCCTCTGCTCGGGATCCTGCAGGAAGAGCCCCTGGAAGCGGCTGTAGAAGCTGTCGACGGCGCTCTTCAGGCCACAGTGCACCATGTCCAGGTACAGGTAGACGAAGAGCGGATAGAGCAGGCCGCTCACCTCCTGACCCCAGGACACTTCAGCATCTGAAATATCAGCAGAACCTTCAGATGAACGCACGCGACAAACCCGTCAGCCCCTGAACCCATCATGACGGGTGGACCAATCAATCAACCAGAACAAAAAGGGCGATTCTTAAGCATTTTATGGCAATCGGCACCAGCCGATTAATCAGACTGAATGACCGGTACAGTGACGTCTGCGTGACAGATGCTTAACCACATGGAGCTCTCGCTTCTCAGTGCCTAGAGTAGGGAACCTGCATGACCAGCAAAGGTAAGAGTTCTAAATTCCTGCAGCTGTTTCACTTGATGAATAACACGATTTCAAACATATTGTTCTGTTAATTTTGTTAGAAAGTGAATCACGAAATGCTTTGATTAAAGTGTGATTAATAAAGAGTTAGGTTGTTTTATTTTCTGTGACTTTTAAAATGTTGCAGGCCCTTATAAAGCAATTAATATTTAAATTGTCGTTTTTGGAGATTATTAATGTGAAGGTAAAAAATTTGCAGTGATATTCATAGCCACAGCCATCAAACCATATCAAAATCGACCTATAGTCTATTCTCTTTTAGAGATAAAGCGAAACAGGCAGCTTTAGGAAATAAGTGAGATTTTGTCATAGACATTAGCACCGATCTGACGCCCACACTGTCACAGCTCCGGGCAAACCTGACCCTTTCAGCCCCATAGTGGAGATACTAAATGGTACACAATGCAAGACCTGTGATCACACCTGAGAAGAGCCACAAAATCCCCATTAAAGGGCACGATGTCCTTTCATAGGCTGAGGTGGTAAGGGTGGAGTGTGAAGAGTAGTTATGCCGCATTCAGGACTTACCGGAGAGGAAGGCACGCAGCCTGGCAAACTGCTTCTCATACTGTTGTGGATCTGCCTGGCAAGGGGCAGCAGATACCACATTGGCACAGCCAGACTCAGCCTGGACTGCAGGTATCAAGGGCACAAAGCAGAAAAGATCAGAATGTCTTTAACAACACATTTTCCGACGCAGTGTCTGTGCGTGCACGTCGGGGTGAAACTCTCACACACATACAGATACATACATCACATCACTTTTCAAAAACCAAGTTTATGCACTTAATGAATATAAAAACTATGAGAGTTCCATATGTAATATACATATATTTTTTAAAAAAATCAAAGATTATATAAAATGACAGAAAAACAACACTCAATAACTGCATGAAATGCAGACTAGAGCATAAATCTAATAATAGAACAATAATAGTAATAATTTGAGCTGTAACAGGACACATTTGTTGTGTACCATTCCGTGCATTATTTTCGGTTCTCTACACACACTGAAATGAATGAATACATTTGTTGACACAAACGGAACCTAAATTCACAAACATATTTAACATGGAACCATTATTGTATTTGCAGCTGTCAGTTGGTTACAACTAATGCTCGTAAGTATCAGACAATCATCAGTCTGGGTACATTTTGATTTCTCAATAAACCACACCAACACTGGAGAGAAAGTAGTCGATACGACTAAGAATGCTTGTTGGTTCCATTATAAGAAACGCATACTTATTTTTGGAAAGACATCCAACACGCCAACTGATTTCAGATGGTGTCATGCGAGTTAGTCTCCCCAACTGCATTTAAGGTGCTTTTAGCAGGAAATTCAGAGCAGGCAAAAAAAAAAAAAAAAACATAAAAATGGTTGTACAGGTATTTATTGCTACAGAGAAACAACCACACATCCTAGGAGAGAACATGGAATTGAGACAAGATTTAGTTCATTATGATTTGTTATAATGTTATGTTTCTTTAGTTTTACAATTAGCAAATAAGCTAGTCTTAGTTTTTGTTATTTAGACACCTTTGGCCTGTACTACGAAGCGGGGTTGCTGGCTTATCGGGGCAACTTGTTGGATTTAAGGTAGTCTGGGCAAAATGTAAGTAACCCCGCTTTGTAGTACAGGCCCCTTGACTGACACTACTTTTGGTTTACAACTGTGTTTGGCTGCAGTTTCAAATAATTTCAGAACAAAATCTGTTTGTTTCTTCCGTGCTGTACCAAGATCCCAAAACCAAGGTTTGTAATTAATATCCGTGTTGTGCTCTATGACAGTTTATACATAAGATACCTAAAGAAATACAGAAGAGCACAGAACAAAGGGCTTACAAAAGAAAGAGAAAAAGCAGAGACGATATTGCTGAGCTCATACCTATGAGATTTGCTGCCATTTCCTCAGCAGACTGAGAGAGTTTGGCTCCTTTGGTGGAACTCTCAGTGTCCACATACTGCCGTCGCTTCAGGTACTGAGCCACTGTGTACTGGATCTGCTCAGTCCTGACCCGCTTCATCACCTGCGAGGCGCAATTCAGCACCGTCAGACCCAACCACCATTCACACAGCGCTCATGTTCAAAGTCAACAGAACAAATGGGACAGCTGTAATATAATGTTATATAATGATAAATGGTACATTTACGTCAAGAAAATATGCTGTTGCACCTGTTTTGTAGCTTTCATTATAAGCTACAAAATATCTTCAAACTGTAGAACCCACACAAAACACACATTTCAAGGACACTACAAGCAGGCTCTTGGTCCTTTTTCCTGGCAATAATGGTCTGCCGTTTAGCAAAACCAATGTGTCGTCCAGGAAGAAAGAGAACGCTGTGGACTTTCTGCATAGACTGCTCACAGCGCCCCTATTTCAGAGACAGGTTCTCAAATACAGTGTGCAACAGGGCTGTTCTGGGCACCTGGTACCTTTAGGGGACAGGTTTTAGTCAATACTCTTAGTACCACTGTTATGCCAAAAACCTATAACTCTATAGATCAGCCAATATTTATTGAATCCCCTTGCAAATAGGACAAGTGGATGGATGGAAACATGCACTCGCAGAATAAGCTGAAACAACTATGCATTCGCTGTTACTTATGCTGTTTTTAAAAACACCCCATTATTAAAAAAAAGACATACACGGTTAGATAAACGAAAACGCATATTAAATGACTTTTAATATAAGAACCTATTAGAAACTCATTTAAACCGTGTGCTTGAGAGAATTGAGTGAATGACTTTATTCTCCCCATCTTGATTAACCAAACTTGCTATTTATTTATGCTTTCCCAATAAATGACCACTTATGACGCGGGAAGCTTAGTGCCCGGTCTGCGTCGCTGTGATCACGGATTCGCCATACACTCCCCGTTCGCATGCTCGCCAATCCGGCTAACTGCTAAGATTAGCTACCTAGCCAGTTAAATGGCAATGTTAAATTAGAAAGATGATCAGTCTGATGCATTTGAAAGGTATACACCGGTTTATGAGAGCAGCGAATAAAGTTCAGTACTGTTACTTTAATCGGATGTATAAGTTTAACCACACACAGCCAAAGAGGCCTTTCACTACAACTACACCATCACTCAATACAGCGCCTTTTTCCGCCTATATGTATATCTTGGCGGCAGACCGCCGATTATAGTCCACTTACTGCATATCGTGGTGCTAAGTCCAACTATCCGGCAATCTGAAAAACACACAGCGAGAAATAAAGCTTTAATTGTCCCGCACTATTTCGTATGCCGCCGAAAGTAGCGCCATTAACCAGCCCTTCTGAGCGGCCTTTTTGACAACATCGAGCTGGCAACATCGGGTCTCGATTAGTTGCGTCTGAACTTAAGTGTGGGCTACCCTGAATCAGCTATTTGACAATAACGCTCGATTATAGTAACGACGATGATGATGGTTATTATTATAATTCTTCTTCTAATAATAATAAGAAGTTGAGAAGTTAGGTGACCGTCCTTTAATTATAATTTATATGTATCTGCTTCTCACTAGGAAAGTTAGAATGTGACTTAAAATAATGATTTTATTGCAGGTGATAATAGTAGAACAAATTATTATCATCATTGTGAGGGACTGCACTGCACTGATTTAAGCATGATTTCTACGCCACTAACTCTGTTAATACTACTCATTATGGACAGACAACAAAAAAAAATAATACCCTCATAGAAAACTATAGTTGAGCTTCCAACTCAGCTAAATAATGGCTTTATGGATTTTTTAAGTCAAATTTTGCAGACAGTCATTAATTGTAGTTTGATCACAGCAAAATACATAAAGAAGTTGTAACCATGAATGGGCAGTATTTATGTTACATATATTCATAGTACCTATTTCAAATACAAAATTGAATTTTCTAATTTGTTTTTAATGAAAATGGTTTCATATTTTGTATCAAAATACTTTTAAATACTTTAAGATGCTTTCTGTGAGATGTCTATGTCTTTCACCCATGTGTGCTCTAGTTTTCCTGTTTTTTAACAATAATTTATTATATTTATGATTGACAATCAAACCATTAATTATTATAATAATTGATTATTAGATTATGCCACTCATTAAAGATTAATTATTTAGAAAAGTAGTTGCTATGGGCAAAATTGCTATCAGTTGTCTGCTGATAAATGTTTTGTTTACTGATGCAAAGTAGGCCCATTACCAAACATCAAGTAACTAAATTATCATACAATGAGTCATTAACAAACAGTAAGTTCAACATTAAACTGTTGGTTACTTTAGAACTAACTTTCATCTGACCGATGACAGGGATTTGTGGGGATCTGTGATGTAACAGGTAGGTCAGAATATTTGATCTGTTGATGGCATGTCAGGCTTTTGGCATGCCTTGTTAGGCAGAAAAAAGCTGTTGCTCACAAACACTGTTCACTTTTCAGCAGAGTCAGTGTACTGCTGAAGGGATAGATGAAATAGGCCAAAAAATAGAAGATTTCATCATTTCATGTTCTACCTACACTATAAATTCCCATTAAATCCTGTACTGAATCATGCAGCACTTACTCTAAATTCAATTAATAAAACCCAATCATCAGGTCTCTATTCTGATTCTTTCAAGTGATTGTATTTAACATTAATTAGGCCTGTAACGGTACACATATTTGTCATGTACAGTTAACATCATATTTCACAATAATATTTCTAACCTTACGAAAAATGTATCATTAAAAGAAATATAATCAAATTAACACATAACAACGGTAACCTAAATAACGTTTAGTCAATCTGCCGCGCTAGGTGTCAGTATAATGAAATATAAGCGTAGCTTTTCGTTAACCCCGCTCTTGTTTTACTTCGCGTTGTTTGTTTTCATTACAGGCGTTGGGGCGTCACTTCCGCTTTAGCATGCGCAGCCAATGACGTGGGGGAGTAGCAGTAGGTCTGTTGAAGACCGAATACTGACAGGGTTTACAAAGTGTAAAAGCGACAAAGAGCAAACGCGTCCACGGGCTCAGACTTCGAAATATCATAAGTAGAATTATTTTAGGAGACTCTGTTCAATTCTTTAGATTTTTCATATTAATATTTCATGTGTCCAGTTTTCTCTGTGTTTTGCAGTAGTGGCTTTTACCTGAAGGATTCACATGAAACAAATAAGTAAACAAGTAATAAAAAATATAACAAAAGCAGTAAAGAGAAGATTAATGAAAAAATATTAAACAGATTGTGTGTCATAAAGATGCTCATAAAGATCTCACCATCATTCTTCAGAAGTCTGGCATCGTTATTAAATGTTCCGGAGAACCTGTACCAGACAATTCGTAGGTCTATACTAGAAATTTATTGTATCATGGGCACTTTCTGCTTAGGAATAAATATTTTTGTAAATTTAAATTCAGGGTGATAACTAGACCCGACTGTGCTAGAGCCCGTTTTCTCCGCTTGTGACTGTGCGACCTCAGAGCGTCATTTTACGTCATTTCTGCCGGATTCGCTTTACGGACTCGGGCTTCGGTGGTGTGTTTGTGAAATGTCACACGCTGCTGCTGTTTGGTTTTGTGTTCACGATGATGTCGAATCGGATCGCAGTACTACGGGGAATATATTAGATTATTTTGACGATGAATTCATTTTAAGAACCTTACACCTCAGCAGATTCGCCGTTAATTTTATTATTGACTGTGTAAGAACTCGTCTGGAGCGTTTTACCGAACGGTCTCTTCCCGTCGATCATTTGGTCCTTGCTGCCCTATGTTTCTATGCAAATGGTTGTTTACATAATGAAATAGCCAAAACCATTGGGAACAGTCATGTTTTTTTGAATACAGCTGTGGAAACTGTGTCAAAAGTCTTGTCAGCCATGCTCGACGAATTCATCACATTTCCAAGCAGTCTCAATGATCGAGTCCTGGTGGCGCAGGAACTGCAGAAGTTGCACGGCATCCCTAATGTGGTTGGGGTGCTGGGATGCATGCACATTCGCGTAAAGCCTGGCAAACGGGAGAGAATGATGTATATGAACGGTATGGGCTATTTCTCCATCATGTCTCAAATGGTCTGTGACTCTCAGAGTAACCTGCTAAGCGTGGAGACCCATTGGCCAGGAAGCACGTCAGAGCAAAGTATTTGGGAGAATTCAAAAATATGCCAGCAGTTCAGAAGTGGCAAGCATGGGCATAGTTTGCTCGTGGGTAAGTTAAGTAATTTGATCTAACCGTAAAATAAAAAAAAATCTTATTCAATGACATAGGAGAGACTTCGAGTTTAGGGAGAGACATTTCATAATATTGAAAAACAAATTATTGTTTACTGGTGGACGACCGAAGCCAAATAAGTTTTGGGGGAAGGGGGGGTATTTAGAAAATAATTCTTTCCACACCGCATCTGAGTAAACAATGGTACATATTAATTTAATGGGTGTTCAGCAGTTTAACTTAAAAAAATCATAACAGTTAATACATGTTGTGATTAACACATCAAATCTGGTACACAACTACCCAAAGAATATACAATATTATATTTTATTGGGCCATGAGGAAATTTAAACATGATGGTCATGGCAGCAGTTTTCCTAAATGGGCACCTGCCTAAACTATATTGGATTTTTGGCCCAATCGCAATGTCCCCCAGAAGAGAGGACCCCTGAACTCTCACAGATTTAATTGACATATTAAATCACCTGGCAAGTGAATTTGAGAAACTGCAAGGGCTCGGAATTGGACAGCTCATTGAGATATTACCTTAACAAAACATGTTCCTTGCTATTTTGGTTTTGTGACTTTTTATTTTTAAATTTGCATTTTTTTTATGGGACCAAACTGCCTAATTTGAATGTGTTCCAGGCTCATGCATTACAGAATGGACCACAGATAATTGTCAAATTATCAATTTTGCCATCATTAAGCAGAAACTAAAAGAAATTGTTCACTGTTTTTGCTTTCGGGCTTCCCCTGGTAACCCCGTGTTTCACGTCACAGTGCTGTGAACTGTGGGTAATTCCCTCAGACAGAGTCTACAGATATGCAAACTTATGGAAAGTGTGCATCAAGGGCTCATAACGACTGCGAGAAAGCCCTCGTTCATTTGGTAATTTGACAATGGGACAGCCCTAAGCCTCAAGCACTTAGCAGGAGTGCACCTCAAAGGCTGTGAGTCTGTGAGTGTGGACACTGGGACTGAAAAAGTCAAAGCATATATCAAAGTTTATTTGGTGTATATACTTCTTAAAAATTGCTATTTAGGTGACGCATATTGGTATTCTTATGATGTTATGTCTTGGATTTAAATCTGTCTTAAATGTCTTTTTCTGAAAGGTGCCAACTGTTACTCTTTGAGTAAGCATGTCCTGCCTCCCCTGAGCCGTGCCAGTAATCCAGCATCAGTGCATTACGATGAATCACACTTCAAGATCCAGAGCATTATTCAGAAAACCTTTGGTGCTTTGAAGATGCGATTCCAATGCCTGGAGAATTTAGGACACATTCAGAAGGATGTTTCTGACAAAACAGCAGAAGTCATTCATGCCTGCTGTGTTTTGCACAATATTGCTAAGAAGTTCTCTGTACCACTGCCTGGAGAACCTGGACCAGAGCCATTGCATCATGGGATCAGCCGGGAGGAAATCAACCAATCAGATGTTCAGCTGCTCCTCTTTTAGGGAGGACATGATCACAACCTGTTTCTCCCAAGATTCAGGTGCTCTCTCACAGCCCCTGGAGAACAGACGTAGTCTTATTGCACTTTTGATTTTTTAAATCAAGCTTCTATTTTTATATTTTCATTTGAAATCCAATTTAGTTTTCACTTTTGGTGTTTTTTTATTAGTTATTTTAAACATGTATTTGTTTTATTTTTTCCAGTTAGTTTTGGAAGCAGTATTAATAATTTTCCTTTAATTATTTATTTTTGTGTCTTATTTCCATTTACAAAAATGTCCTGTATAGGACGTGCAGCATCGTGTTCTGTTCTAAGATGGACGTTCTAGGGGTCAGTTCCTCTGGGGTGCTGAACAGATTGATTTGAAACTGGAGTTGAATAATAGAGTGGGGGATTTATCAGAATAGTAACTAGAATAGTGGAACAGACCCCAAAATGCAGCCGTTTTGGCCTTAAAAAAGAAGCTGACACACTGGGTAGATGCAGGTACCAGAACGTAGTGTGTGCTCTCTGTCACCCCCTAGTGGGGGTAAGAAGACACTGCCTTATATTATTAATAAAAGCACCTGACTGCAGTGGAGAGGCTGGTCCCCTGACTGAACATGCACACCACTTCTTATTCAGGCATTTTAATAGTTGGTATGAGGTTTACCTGGCTGTGCCAGGCTGCATGGTTTACACCCTGTGTGAGCTGCCAGTCCATCGCTGGGCAGATACATGCAGACAGTGGCCTACAGAATTGCACACTAAACATTTTTTACATGCCAGTTTGTCTAACTGCACACCCCCCCTCCAGTTTAGATGCAAAACATGGAATAAATGCACAGCACTGTATAGCCAGGGCAAAGGATATGTTTTTTTGCACCGTTGCATTAAAATTGTACTTTGCTCCTGGAATGTTCTGATTAAAGTTTTTTTTTTCCTGTTGCTCAAATTATCCACTTAACTGGATGCATAATCCCAGAACCCCTTCTGGCAATGACATTCATAAAGTGTGATCATTCTAATCAATCAATGAATGAAGACGTACGACATTCCTCATGTTTTATTTCATTTGGTTCTCTATTTTTCAAACCTTATGGTCTGATTGCATTTCCGGTCAAACATCCAAAAATTCTGAGTATTCTTAAGGCTCCAAAAACTTTCTAGAAGCTCTGTAATCAAAAGCAGCGATGCCAAGGGCTGTGTGTGTGGAGCTCCAGTCCTTTGTTCACTGCTGTCTGCCTGTTAATGTTATTTTTCAGTTATACTTGAGTAGGAGGCAGGTGGCTGCAGCACAGCTGCTAGTTTGGTGATGCATGGCTTGGCTGGCTGGCCCTGTGTGCCGTCATCCATCCATCAGTCCCTCCAGGTCTCCGGAGAGGCTTAGACAGCTGAATGGTTCAGCATCCCCCGCCCCCCGATAAACACGGCCAGGTCCTGAGGCCATGGCAGCTGCTGGGCTTTCAAACAGGGAAGCTGGCTAGTCCCCACTCCCCAACACAACACATTCATGGTTTTATTTACAGTAGTATATGTACAAATGAAAAGACTTCACTTGCCAAAAATCTGGAGAAAGGAAGATGGAATGCTCCAATGTCAAGGTATCATTTCAAAACACTGTCAGTCAAAAAGAGCTGCAGCCACTTTGACAGTACCTCCAGCCGTCATGCAGCAGCCTGGCGTCGTGGCATTCCCACCGCCCCATTTACACGCAGAGACACTGAGCTTCCTGGGAAATGGCATTTTGAAGCAGTAAATATCTAGCTTTGCTGCACTGATAACAGAAGTGCCACTGAAGTCCGGCAAAGCTGGAGCCCATCCCATGGCACAAGGGCTGGGTACAGCATGGATGGGATGCCAGTCCATCACAGGGCACATCCATGCATTCACACAATTAACTGTGTCTTTAGACTGTGGGAGGAAACCCCTGTAATGCGAGAAGAACCAACAAGATGCCAAGACAATGAGAACTGGGGAGTATGTGTGTCTGTGTGCAGCAGTAACAGAGGAAGTACTCAATTTAGTTGGGTTAAAAAGTAGAAATATACTGGCATTTGTACTCTAGAAAAAGCTGAACTTCCCCATTAGCCTATTTCATCAAAAGTAAGTACTTGCTCGTAAATATACTTAAAGTATTAAAGGTACTCAAACTTGTAATCTCTGATGCAACTAGGCTATAATACCACATTAAGTTTACCTACTTTACCTGTTTTTTTAAATACAGAAGTTCAGTCATAATAGTATTTTTCAGTCTAAACATTCAACATGGAATGCTAGTTTATAATAACTTCAGAAATATCATATTCCATTCTGTTGACTGAAGTTATGTAAACCCAATTAACCAGCGACAATGATTAATGCTGATTTGCTGTGTCTCCCAACATTCAACTCTCAAGGCCATGGAGGACAGCCACACAGTTCAACAATAGCACTAATGTGTGTAGGGCTGTGATACAATATACATCAAGTGACAATAGATAAGTGTCTATTGTGTCAGATCTATGGCGACACAAAAGAAGCAAAACACATTCTTATACACTCACCTAAAGGATTATTAGGAACACCTATTCAATTTCTCATTAATGCAATTATCTAATCAACCAATCAC
>JABFEA020000044.1:16894801-16914928 GCA_019775915.2 Cyphomyrus plagiostoma
AGTTCAGGAGATTGTCTTGACCAGGACCGCACCCCTAAATGCATTGAAGCAACTGCCATGTGATTGGTTGATTAGATAATGGCATTAATGAGAAATTAAACAGGTGTTCCTAATACTCCTTTAGGTGAGTGTAGATTTGCCGTAAGATATCTTGTATGAGCACGAGCAGGAAATGTGTCCCCGGCATTTAACCCATATGTGACGTTGTGACATACAGTAGCAGGGGGCAGCTAATTTAGCACCCTGGGAGCAGTGCTTGGGGACCGCACCTTGCTCGGGGTACCTCAGTGGTGCTTTGCTGATTTGGGGATTCAAACCTGCAATCTTTCAATTACAAGGGCACTTCCTTAACCATTAAGTCGCCACTGCCCACAGGCACTGAACCTTAATACAAAAAATGTTATCTTTCATACATAACATTCTTTACTCTGCATATGCACTCACATCCTCTTGGTGTCTTGCCTCACTATATAGCCTAGAATTATACAATGCACACCTTGTCTTCAGCACACTCTAGCCCACTTCTTCTCATGGTGCCCTGAAATAGGCACAAACCTAATCCTCGCACCTGCGACCACAGATTAAGGAAGCCTAACTGGCAGTGCCAGGTGGCCATTATGGAATAATACACATGATGGGAAGTTCCCAACAGGGCCATATTCAGCCACAGCAGCGTCAGCCAGAGTAAGTGACAACAAAGTAGGGTAGGCATTGCAAATGTCCTGCAGTGTCCAGCTACGCCAAGGAACGTTTGGGCTGGTTAGCAAGTTGCCATAAACTTGGACATGGTTACCAAGTTCCCCAGTAATAACATAGATACTCCACCAGTGGTTTCCCGTATCTGATCCGTGCATGAGAATGGCTCCTCCAAAGACCGCCAGAAAACTGTGACGATGCATCAACGTCATTTTTAAACTTTATCTCTCAACACACGGTGCCCCATACAACCCATAAGGCCATAAGCTGTGGCATTTCTGTGGTCACAAGCCTGTCAGGAAACATACCTGTTAGATTTTACAGGTATCTCTGACTTCTCAAAAGTTTGCTCTATGCCACTTCGCTTTTATGAAAGAGCTACATTACTACCCATTTTCGCTAGTTGAAAGAATTCCAAAGATGATTTTTCCTTCTAAGAAAAAAGGCAAAAAGCAAAAATAGCGTTCAATGTTTGTTTTGTAGCCATTATATATAGATATATTGATTCTGATATGTGAAACTATACTGTACATACATTACTTCTACATTATACAGGATGTGCATTTATCACATCATTCCTGCTTTTACTATATGTTGGCGTTCTTTTAGGTTTTATATGTTATTTGGTATGACTTTGTAGGTTATTTTTTGGGTCTGAGAATGATCAAAACTCTTAGCATTGATAATTGATTCCTTACTTGACGCCATTTCGGCTTAAGTTTTACTTTATTTTTACGCTATACTTACGGATAGCTGGGGAAACCTGTATTTGGTTTCCTGTGGTCAAGAATACTTGCTGCAGCCCTACAGATATGACACTAGATGACAGTATCTCTGCTGCTTGTTGTTGCAGGACGTCAGTAACAGCAGCACTGTCTGTTCAGGAGTATGAACTACATGAGCTAATTTTCTGATCATGCTGCCATGAATTGTCAGTTGACGCCAGTCATTTTGGATGAGGTTATGACTTGTGTCTCTGCATTGCCTCCCTTCTGTAGGTCCAGTGCTGTAGAGCCGTTCAAAAGAATACTTTGTTATACTTGCATGCAATCTTGTTCCAGTTCGTATCATGAATTCTGAAACGCAGCTAAGCATAAAATTTATAAGGATGTACCCCCTGACCCAATATTCGCTCCCACCACCCATCAGCAAAATCTAGCCAAGGCGGGACTCACCCCCGCCCTGTACATTCACTGTGGATACCCCCCCCCCCCCCATCACAACCTACCAAAAAAGTTGCCAGGAAATTTATTTCTAACTACCAGCCTGCCTGAATCATTCATAGATTCCCAGAGAGACTTTTGGACAGTTTAATCTCCCAACAGACCCATAAATCATTATCGCCCTCCATCAGAGCAGATACTTGGGTGATGAGAGATGTTTGGGTGACTTACTGGTCAGTAATGACCTCCTTAGGTATTGTGACTCTAGAGGACCATTACTTTTTATTTTTCTCCTGTTTAAAAAGGTATCCTGCAGAAAGCGCAGTTATATAAGTGAATATAACAAGGAGTTATTTGTGTTCTGTCTTCTACTTTGTGATAGTCCATAGCAAAATCTTCACAAATGATATGCACTTTGGAAAGCTGTTGCATGTAAAATGGTACATCTGTGCCTGATGTATAGTAGAACTGCTTCTATACCTTTGGATATTATACTATATATATATGCTCTGTGTGTGTGTGTGTATATATATATATATATATAGTATATCTATAGAGATGATATGGGGACTATCAGGAAAGCTATACAAGTTTATACTATTGTGAATCAAGTGTGTGAAACACCTCCTAACCCCTTCAGGTCTGATAGGCAGCTACAGAAAGTGCTTTGATGAGGTTATTGACAAGAATGCTTCAATATTTGCTAAATATGTGCACACTTTACATCAACAACTTTGACTGTTGACATCATTTTTCAATATATATGCTAATTTAAAATATTTTCACGTGTCGTTTGTTAACTCAAAACTCAACTCAAAAAACAAGATAACCAAGAATTTCCATCTGCTATCAATAATATTAATCAATTAATCTAATCTAATCTAATCTAATACCAAAGAGTTCAGAACATTTTCCTCCCACGTGCAATGGAATGTTGAAGACTAAGATAATGACCTTGCTGGAGACAACACAATAATATAAGTAAAGTTCTGTTTGTATTTAAAGAGACTTATGAAGCCAAATTTGAAATTAAGTAATGGGGGGGACACGTACCCAATTCCACCCTGGTTTCTGTCCCAGATGGCTTGCTAAAATAGCCACTAATTGTTTGTGATGTTTACATTATTCGTAAAAGTCAGAGGACGCTGCAGTTGCCTATGTTTATGAGCTGAGGAGACTGACAAGGGAGCGGAATACACTGAGCTGCACCTTACGGCGCCATATACTGCCGGTCTATTCGCGCCACATGGAAGATCGGCCACTTCGCTCCGCGTTTGCTCACAAATTGCAACACAATTTGAGTGAACGCATAACGATTAAAGCAAACTTCTATTTCTGCCATAACAATAATAATTCGGAATTGTTAAAATATATATATTAGTAATTAGCAAACTGGATGCTTGCAATAAGAGTAAGTAATACCCCTTACTCCGAAAGCAAAAAAAAGATTTCTTGAGGTCTGTCCTTTGAGTCCGTCCTTTTGATGATATTTTGCTGGCAGTATCTAAATCCTGATTTTATCTTTTTGATATTCACACCCATGCTACTGGGCGGAGCTACAGAATGTTTCAGCCACCTACAAGATTTTTGAGAGCTTCTCCTTCCGTTAAAAATAGCTTCTGGCAAGTGTAACCGCGCTTAAGGGCTTTATATAGAACCCTGAAACAGTTTCAGGAGATGAAGACTCTTAACACCGCTAGGAAAATTACCTTAAATGTAAATCATTTAAATAGTATATATAACATTATACCACTTTAAATGTACAACTCCGCGACTTAAGGTGCCCTTAAATCACTATAAGGTGTAACTGGTATTTCACACGTTGACTATGAGTCCATCACATCATAATCTTGGTATTTTTCTTGTCATTATTAACGTGAATTACTAGTACGTGTCTGTCAGTGTGTATGTCTTGAAAGAAAAAAAAATACAGTTTACTTTTAATAATAATTTAGGCCTAACGTAATCTTTGACTGAAAGTAAAATTAACGCAGATCGAAGGTCTCTCGTACAATTTTGTTCTCGAAAAAAAAGGAAACTTGATGTAAAATCTATATATAGTCTTATTCCTGTCCATAAATGGGATGCGACTGCGGGAGCCTTCCTTAAGGGAGGGTAATATTTTTGTTTCCATCATCAAGAAACTCAAGGCGGTGCAGACTGATCTTCCACCGTCCTGCGTTTTTGTTCCCTTGGGGTGAGTCGGATTTATTTATTTTTTTACGTTATTTTTCATAAGAAAAAATGTCACCGATGACAAGCATGTATTTGAAACTAATTGGTTTGAAGCTCAGTTATATTGAAACAAACCTTGTTTTTTAAGAACAAGTCAAAACATGAAATAGGTACAAGAAATTATGTTTAAATGTGTTAAAACTTGGCTATATTGGTTTTGCTGTTATTTTTTTAAGCGAATTAAATCTGAGAAAACGTTTTAACATAAAAGTAATTTTTAAAATGTGTAGTACAAACAAAGCCATATTTGGGACAAATTGGTCTTGATATGATGTGTACTATTTCACTGTGCTGTATACTTAGTTTCTGTACTTTCAAAGGTAATTTATTAGGCTGCCAAAATGAAAATGAGATTATCCTTGAAATACTTCAGCTGGACTATTTTTTGCAATATGCTTTGGAGGTGTGCAAATGCTGTGAATAAATGGAATCCATTGATAATCACTTTCAGGTTGTATCTCTTGGTTTAATCAGGGGTTACTTGGGGTTTACATGAACAACGAATACATTTTCTTTGGAGAGAAAAGAGTATGGTCTTATTTGTGGTAATGTGTGATATCACTGCAATGGAGCGATAAGCCAGTGACTGTATAAAGTCCTATTTTTTCCCACAATCTTTTGGTAAATTCTTCTTCAGTTACCTTTGGACATTAGCCTTTGTAATTAGCCTTACATTTTAAAGGAAGTGTCATGCAGATCTAGCTGCAATGGAGTCATATTCATGCATAGTCGTGTCTCAATGGAGTCATATTCTGTCGTGTCTCATATTACCTGCCTGAAATGAAGACGGAAACACACTCAAGAAGCCGCCCAGAGGCCACAGGACAGTCGTTTGTTTTTGTAGTACTGCAGTGTGAAAATTAACATCATTAACCGGAATGGTTATTAATGAATTACAGCTATAATGCCTGCAAGTCATATGAGCAGCATTCAATTCTGGTGAATTATCTGATTTGTTAGGTGCTACCAGCTTCTGCCAAAGATATACAAGCACATGTTTGTGTTAACAGCCTTGTATTTCTATGGACGTATTTTCGTTTAAGGCTGGCGTTATGTCTGGATGGAACAAAATGTTAAATATACATTCCTGTGCTAAAATATACAACATACTTTGACTCCACCAGTGATTAAGGTCAGGTTATGGCAACTGAATAAAATGTGCGTGACACTATATAGGAAGGCATGGTATGCTATCAAATCCTATCAAATGCCGGGTACAGTTTGATGTTGTTCACTTTGTTTGGTTGACAGGGATTTGAGGTGAATCAGTCATGGCTACCGTTAAGGCTTTGCCGCTTTACCAACGGAAGCACAAGCATTTTGACCAGGATTATCGCAGTACGCAAACTAAGTATACGGTCAAGGAATACGCTGCTTCTTCATCAAGGTAGGATTATGCAAATATTCAATGGTTGTCCAACATGCTGAGCATGTGATTGTATCAAATTTAATTCCTTTTCTTGGTAGTACCAGTCGCTACCTGTGTTTTCAGTAAGACTAAATGTAGCTTTGTATTTTTTTAAAAAATATAGTCATTATAGGTGCAATAAACTTCCAACCTAAACTACCAAATGTAATTATCTATGTGTAACAGCAAGTCATGCTTCCAGTACACATAGGCACCACGACTGTCGTTATCATCATTATAACCTTCTTTTTCCTGGACAGAAAAACCAGTTCGAAAACAGTATGCCATCATCAGCAACAAGAGCATCAAGGGACTTCCAATGTGCAGGCCGTGGAGGAGAGCAAGGATGAGTCTGCTTATACCATACCTCCATTTAGGCAGAGGTGGGTTCTGACACACAAACAAGATGACATTCAGATCTATCAGCCATGTCATGGTATGCAAAGATTTCCGACAGCAGATAATCTCGTCATGTAGAATATTTGTCTTTTGATAGTTTATAGGTTTCTTGATTCAATGTAATAACAGAAAAGTGTATCATACATGAGACCCAAACTAGGATACAGGGTGAGTAGAAAGTTACAGGTTCTTATGACATTTAGAGAAATCTGGTCCCCACAATGTAATAATTACAAACACACACACACATACACAATCATTTTCTTCTCAGTTAGCAATATTGCTCGAAATCCCTGAAAATTCCCTTCGGTAAAGGGAAATCGATTGCGAACAATACTTCCAAAATACAAAATTATTTTAAAATCGAGATCACAAAACTAATAGTATTCAGGAATTTTGCGATATACATGAAACCTGAAAGTTATCACAAGGTGTGTCCTGTACACGCTGGGTACGGAACGGGGAAGCAGCGCAAGATCCGAGGAAATCGGGTGCACAAGGGTATTGTTTGGAAAAACACACTCTGGAACATGAAACGACATTAGGACATTAATGACCGGACTGGGGAACTTAAATACACAGCAACAATCAACAAGAGTCAAAACAGCTGGTAACATGGGGATTCCACACAAGGTAGATGAGGGGGCGTGGCACACGGGAGGATCAGATGATTGGGGCAGGACAAGATGTTTGCGGTTTATCTGCTTATATCACTGCTTCTTCTTTTAAAACAAACAAACAAGTAAATAAATGTGTTGCTGGGCAACCAAATCGCCTTGGATAGTCCAAACTAATAATGCATATGATGTATTTACTGCTTGTGTCAATTATAAACTAGCTTTCCATTGTTATTGAAAAACTTGTAATATTGTGTGTAGGTGAATTTGATAAGGAAACTGTTTTTGAACAATTTCTGGCCTTTGTTATTAAATTATGGCATGGCTTCTTCGCTATGTCCAGTTGGGCATAGGCATCTAAAATTAATCACCAGCTTCTGAGGAAGTCAGAACAGAGTGTTTAATGCCATGATTCTATTATCAGTTTGATATGTAAGCAAAGAACCATGAGGTCATAGACAAGGTCGATGAAGGCTTTGACGCAAAACAAAACACTTTTCATTCCAGACCGATTACTCTTATTTCCCATTGGGCATGCAGGTTCACTCAGGAGCACTTGACACACCAGCACTGTTCAAAATTTACGTAAAAATTTTTGCAGGCACATAAAATTTATGAGTGTTCCTGAGAAAAGCCTTAAGTCTTCATAATTGTAATTAACCAATCAGGAAATGATATGATTTTAAATCCCTGAAGGAAAATTCTTTTTACCTGCCCCACATTACTGTCCATTAGACAGACACATACAGGTGAGAGAAAGCTTGGGAAGCAGAGCGCAGGATCAGCCAGCATGCAGTGCCCCTGAAGGTTAAGGGCTTTGCTCAAGGGCGCAGGGACATGTGATTATTCTGATTGATCACATGAAGTTGTGGCTCAAACTGGTGGCTTTCCAATCACAGGCACAGAGACACACCCCACCCCATGTTACTGAATTTGGTCTCTGAAATGGGCCAGGGCTGAGCAGCACCGAAACTGTGGTTTATTCTCCTTTCCTATGAATATAACAATAATATAAGCCAGGGTTTCCCAACCCAGTCCTCGGGGAACCACAGCAATCCACGTTTTTGCTTCCTCTCAGCTCCTAGTGCACCTGCACCAGTTATTCGGTGTTTCTGATTGGCTGGGAGCTGGGAGGGTGCAAAAACGTGGCCTGTCCGGGGTTCCCCGAGGACTGGGTTCCATTCACAATTTCATTGATAAGAAAAGATTTTGTGTGCTTTGCTGTTATATTTTAGATGTGCTGTACAAATCATTTTTCTAACTCTAAATTAAAGTATTTATAAAGTATTTCATTTTAATTTTGACTACTTCAATTACGCAGTCTTAACAAAAAACAAGCACACGTTATGACTGATCAAAAACTAGAGTTTACCTGTTTTGGTGCCTTGTTGTCTGTGAGAAACTGTGTTGCTTGGACTGAAGTGGATCTTCAAGTGTATAATTTAGCCAAAAGGGAACTAGAGAATGAAATGCTTCGAGCATAGGTTCCACTAGAAAGAGTGACTCCGTAAGGAAAATGTGATTTGTATTAGTAAAGATGTACTGGAACCCAGCGAGTTGTTCTTTTGAAATGTCTTAGTGGGACAAAACAATTGTCCATTTATTCATACACACTTAACAGAACTGCCAAGTCTGGTGCTGCCAATGCTGTTTGAACACATCAACCTGGAAACAGAAGATATAGAATTGCTGCTTAATAAATGATTATTTAGTAGTTAAATGATTAGTATTTAGTAGTTATAGTAAATAGTAGCAAATACATCTGATAACAGAATATTTATACTTTTTGCTTTATCATCAGAAATAACATTGGCTAAAAGTGTGTGTGTGTGTGCGTGTGCAGCAAGATCCACTCCAATAAAAAGTAAGTTTACTTCTGTATTATTATTATCCAAAATACATCATATGAGCGAACTCTGTGCCGGTCTCCGTATTCCCAGAGATGCATCTGAGGTAGAGGAGTATCAACGCAGAACCATTAATTTTGGAAGAGGACTGGCTGAACTGCAGCAGGAAGTGCACAAGATGCGAGAAGCTACTCGGTACCAGGTTGAAAGGATCGTGGTTCAGAGGGAGGTAAAGGAACTGCTTGTTGGGTCGAATTTGATGATGATTATTCACTAACCCAGGGGTCTCCAGCTTCGGTCCAGGAGGGCTACTATCAAGTAAGTTTTCTATTCTATTTGGCTTCTGATGAACCACACCAGCTTCTGATATATTCCTGAGAACAGCTGTGGCTCTTCAGAAGCCAGGTAGGATAGAAAACCTACCGGATAGTAGCTCTCCAGGACCAGGGTTGGTGACCCCTGCACTAACCAAACCATATTTATAAAAAGTTGAAAGGTCAAAGATTAAACAGCCATGAATTCTGTACTTTTTAAAGTAATTAAGTGGTGCATGACAGAAACAGGTCACTGACATTTCAGTGCGAGTGGGATCCAATGATTCAGTTTCATATGAATTTTTAAGCAGCATGCCGTGGTGTCTTTGTTCATTTGGGCGATTTATGATCAGGACTGAAAAGTAACAATAACTACTTTGCATTGCATTATGATTGGTTGCCTACTGTAAATTACTTGTTAAGCTGTCAGTTGGGCTAGTGTTACCATATTTGTTGTGTGATGTTTCATTTTCCCTCCAAACAGGTTGAGGAAGCCATGTCCTTTAGGAAGAAAATTTACGAGGAGACTGTGAAGGAGCCAGAGTTTCTGGTGAACGTGAGGGCCCACACAGTTTGGGAGAAGACCCCCCTGAAGCTGCTGTGCACTGTGCAGGGACATCCTGCCCCTATTGTCAAATGGTACGGGCTCCACATGTCATGAATTTCTGGGATATTCTATCTAAAGTACATCGCTAAATTAACTAAATGCCCAAAAGGGCACTATCTGTAATTTTTGCATTTAGTTGATGGCAATAATACTGATTCACAAGAAAGCAAAAAATGGCTGAAATCCAAAGTTGTACAGCTGTTGAAATACACCTAGGCAGCTCATTTATCAATTTAATATTTATAATGTCTTGTGCAGTTCTGCTTGTGAAACCTTGGGAATTATCTGGATTTCTGCATGAATTACTCCTAATCATAATAATGGCATATTAATAAATAGACCGTCTTAAAACTTTAACACAACATTCCTCATTGCCACATCTTTATTGAGGAAATTGTTTAGACGATTGTGGTTAAATGGATAAAAATGATGTGAATGCAATGCAATGCAATGCAATTTTATTTATATAGCGCATTATCACAACATTACATTGTCTCAATGCGCTTTACATTTCTGCCACGCAAAGACCCCCCAATGAGTAAGCCAAAGGCGAACCCTTATATTTATTCTTTATCAGGCCTGCAGAGTGGTTAGGAGGTATTCCTCTATATAGATCCATTTCAGTTGCTCGTGGGAATTTAATTTACTTCAAAATATTCTAGGGCAAAATGGAAAATGATTGGTTCAGAGAGATACCCAATCAGGTTATAGAGGAAGCAGGTCCAATGAAATAGAGCAGGTGGGACCAAGATATCTGATTAGTTGGTCTGACATCTGACCAAGATCTGATTGGTTGGTCATTTTTCATTCTGCCCTCAGAACATTTTTGTAAGTAAAACTCTCACGTGCCTTTCAGTTCATGTGTATTTTTGGATGTCTTGGTTGAACAGCCTGATTCAGATCTTGCCACAGCATTTCTGTGGGATATGGGATGGATCCTAAAATGTAGAATATCTCTGTGACGCTTATTTATTGCTGTATATTGGGTGACTGTGATGTTGCATGATGCAGTTTATTTTGAGTGTTAGTTCTGAGACAGCTGAGCTTGTGGTGTTGATATGTGCCGGTTTGTTTTCTCCAAACATAATGCAATTGACCTAAAAATTTGACCCATCAGTCCATACAATATTGTTCCATCCAGGTGCTCTTTGGCAGACTTTGGTAAAGATGGCCAGCAATGTTTTTGGAGGGCATGTTAACATCCTGTAGAGAATTTCACATCCTAAATGTCTTATGGTGGGCAGATGTTCTTAAGTGCCAGAGATCCTAGCAGATCTTTAATTGTCACATTAAGGTTCTTCTTTAACATTTTACAAATAGTTGCTGCATTTGAGCAGTAGGCTCTTGTGAAGGGCAGGTAGCCAAAACTGTATGCATGTGTCAAACCTGTTCCCGAACTGACTGAAACACCTCATTCCATTCACCGTCTTTTGATGAGGTCACCATTTTAACTGTTTGCTCAGTTAAAGTAAATGCAGTCCATTTTACCATTTACCAAGGTACAACATTGCAAAATGTCACGTGTGGCATCTGTAAAATATGAATGTTTAATGAAAAAGTTTTTCAATCATTATTATTTACTATACTGTTAATTTACCTATTCTTACAATTACAGCTATTTTCAAGGATTCTTTTTGTAAGACACTGATACATAGTCCAGTTGTCCTTGTTTAGCCATTATAATATCCATTTATTGTACACTATTATGAGACTTACCTTGGATAACTGGAAGTTTTTCTTTATGGAAACCTAAAGGAAAGTGTGCCTTATTCTCACAGGTTTAAGAACGGTGTTCTCATTGATCGGCTGAATAATCTAGAGAAGTACAAGCTGGAGAGCAAATATGGCGTGCACAGTCTGACCATTGCCAGGTATGCTATGAAGAATGTGCATCGTTTCCCCTCCTGTCTTTGAGCACTTTTCTTTGCAGAAGGCAGCTGCTGGGCTCCCCGGCTGCCAACAGCCGCTCGCAGAGAAGCCACCGGCTCCAGGATGCCTCAGCTGTTCGTCCAAAGTGCTGAGCTGCTCGCCATTTGATACGTGGCCTCCCCAAGCAGCCCGGGAGGCACTGGCTCCCCACATGGGCGCATGGCGGACGGGCGAGGCGCGTCTGGAGGTGGCACTGGCGGGCAGACCGTTTTTAATTCAGTGAGACAGAGATTTTGAATAATGAAGAAGCCGTCGCAGACGGGAAGCCGACATTGTTAGTGTGCTTGATACTTCAGGGATTTAAAAGAAGGTGATGAAGACCTGAGAGTCGGCGCAGCTTTAAAATAGGCCCTCGGGGTCACGGTCGGATTTCTGACCCCAGTTCACACCCCACTGCCCTCCTCCACATTAAGCTTGTTCTAGTTTTCGGTCGGAAGGGGGAATGAATTTGCCCCAGAGCGGTTCATAAGAAAGGGTTTGTGAACATGTGCAACGTAAGAAAGATTTTTTTATCACTTTTTAAAAATAAGGACTTAAATCATTTAAAATAATAACACTGTCGGGGAGCAGTTTCGCAACTAAACATAAATTAACTAAACAAATAACTGATCCATATGATGAAATGAGTTTGTCTGATACATAATGACTGATCCATATGATGAAATGAGTTTGTCTGATACAAACTACAATCATTATTAGATTCCATCCTTGTGCTCTGAATGTGCAGGGAACTAACCTCAGAAACATATGGACCCGTAATGACTGATAAGGGACACTCTCTTAATGCATCTGTCTCAACTGTATCATGACATAAACACATTAAACAGCAAAAGACGCCGTCACCATCGATGATCGCAAAATCCAAAACTGTAATTTTGTGATTTGTGAATCCAGTATCTGCGCACCATTATTCCCAGGATAGGCTCCAGACCCCCCCGTGACCCCAGTGGAGATTAAGCGGTTACGATAATGGATGGATGGATGGATGGATGATTCCAGTATAATTCTGTTTGCTGACTTTAGTGAGCACTGTGGAGGGTGTAGGTCAGACTGAATATTTCACTAACGACGAAACGTGATATTAACTGAGGAGTAAAATTTACAGAATGGGGGGAGGGAACTGCCGATATTGGGGGGGGGGGGACACCCCCTATTTCTGATGCCGCTGCCACACTGCACACATAGGCAAGGGGCTGAGAATTAAGCACAGTTTGTTTTATGCCACTTTAACAATACTGAATTTAGTGAAATGCACATAATGGCAAATAGAGACATTGTTTCCTTAGCTAAAGCTGGCCGGCTGGTTGCATGGCTGCAGATACTTCAGAGACTGAACTTCTATCTGAAGAAAACTTACTTTAATATTCTGCTGGGCTAAGGGGCTTCAAAATTATGTCAATAATTACACAGTGTATTATAATAAAATAAAATAATCCTCACGAGAAGTTGTGAAGGAACAATGGATGAGTAAATGGATGGAAAATCTCCCTGTATTTGTTTTCATATAAGTAATTATGGAACATTGTATCCATAATGTTTTCAGATGAATGTCGAGTGACCCTGTGAATATTTGTGTGGAGTGGATGTGTAAACGTTACATTGGTTGCCCTGTCTGCCTTCAGGAGTGACATCGGTGACAGCGGCGAGTTTACAGCTGTGGCCACCAACGTACACGGCTCAGCTTCATCCAAGGCCACTGTCACTGTCAAGAGTAAGTGAGTGTGAATCACTGAATGTTACATTTATATAGCGCTCTTCAAGATACACAAAGCGCTTTACAGAACCAATGGGGAGCCACTTCCACCACCAGCGCTGAAGCAGTACCCTCACCACACTGTAGAGCAGTGAAGGGGCGATTCAACCATTAGATATAAGGGATGGTTAGGAGGCCAGAATTTAAAGGGCCACAGTGGACATCAGGGTAAAACCCCGTCACTGGAATGAAATCACGTAGAACCTTTCCTAGAGCTCTAAGGAGGTGTTTCTGAAGCTGGTCCTCGAAGACGCCCAGCAGTCCATGGGAGGGAGCAAAAACGTAGACCTAAGGGTATCTGAGGACCAGACTGAGAAACACAGACCTACATGGACATCTACTGCTACTAATTATGATGTTATGAAGCTAGAAAGTTTTGACAATAAATGTGGTAATTTTTGCAAACAAGTTTATAACCTTGCTTCTAGATGAATTTAAGTAGTGCTAATATTTATTAAATCAATCATAATAATAGTGGTTTGATTCTCTATTTAAAGTCTGGTGATGAATGTACAATGTTGTATTCATCTTGCATATAGGCACTGTGTCAGGCTGAGTTAAACCCGCAGGCCTCATATGAGTATGTCTGCTTATTACAGGACCTGGAGAGGAGGAAGAGCTATCACAGCCTTCACTGCTTTCCTGCCAAAGTAAGTGCCGTGCAGCGTGTCTCTACTTGAGGGAACAACCAACACTATCAGAATCATGTGTGTATTTTGCCCTATAATCAACAATGGTGGCAGGAAATATCAAATTATGAGACATTTAAGAGCAAGACTGTGTGCCAGAATAGGATTTTATGAACAGCGACTGTAACTGCATGTACCGAAACATGGCTGGTCTTGAACAAATACGGTAAATACAATTTTCTCCATATCATGTAACTCTACACAAAGCTAAATCTTTTGGTTTTTAAGTTTAAATGTGGAACTGGTCTTGCATCAAGGTTGTTCATGAGTGGACATTCAAACTGGGCTGGGCAGTCACAGCACATTAAAAAATGAGCAAATTTCCTTAATTTAATTCCTTAAGTCAATATTTATATGCAACCCTATTCATATCATCTAATGCCTTTGCAATGAAAGAAATGAACAGAATTCATAATTATTTTCTACCATTTGATGCTGTTTGAACTTCATCACATCATGATAGTGGTGAAGGCAGAAATCATAGTGTGAGTCGCAGAAAATCAGCAATTCACTCGGTGACAAAATCACACTACAGACTCAACCACATATTTATGAGGTTTTAAATGACCCCATGGCATCACTAAGACCAAACGGGAAAGAAAAACGTATTTTCCTCTCAATCGGACATTTCCTCCGATTGATCTAACCACATACATACCTGTCAGACGCAATCATTTTATTGTACTTTTTATCACTCACTGTGAATGCTGAATGGAGGGGGTGAGTTCCGTTTGGCAAGGCCCCCCCATGGCCCATCTATGCCATGCTACCATCATAAAATGTGCCATCCGTTAGGCATGCTTTCATATTGACCCATAAAATGTTGCTAATACGTAGCTTCAGCATTTCTTAGAAAATACAGGTGCCTCCTGATCGTGGATTATTTTACATGTAATTTTATTTCATTTCTGTTCCACAGTCCCCTTGCTGTCAGAAATACGTTACAGCAAACTTGATATCACCTTCCTGGAGAAGTTTGGCGTGACCTTTGGGACAGAGGGAGGCACGGTTAGCCTGACTTGCAAACTGATCATTAACCCGGACCTCGTTAACCTGCCCCCTGACGCTATGTGGTACAGAGATGGTAAGAGCAGCGTGGGGAACTGAGATAATGAAGATGTGCTTCCCTCTTCATGCATGAATGCCTAAAATGGGAATTGATTATCACAGACGATTCAGTACATCAACAGAACTGCATTATTTTATGTAAAGCATTAGTATTTACCGAGACCTGGAAACACTGCTGATTATGCAGTGCTGTGAAAAAAGTATAGGGTGCCAAAAAAAGAGAATTAGCTGTGAAACTTATTTTAAATCTGTCTGTGTCCTGCATCGTCACTGCAAAGCCTCTACTCAGTTCAGCCCAGTATTTGCAGAAGCTATTCATGCATTTTTTGAACTCGTTCTCCAGCACATGTTGTTTGTTCCAACATTACCTCATGAAATTAATTAACTAATTAAACTGAGTGAGCTATTAGTGAAATTTAACCATTACATGGAATGGCTGGGGTTCCCTGAGCCAAAGCTGCTTTTTAGTTATCAAATAAGTTATTAGTAACTTTTAGGAGAACAAATGGATTTTGTGTTACTTTTCATTGTGTTTTATTGTCATTTTTATATATTCTAATGTAATTTTTTGTCATATTTTTAGATAGGACTTTGTTAGGGAGATAAATATCTTTAAACATAATTTCCGTTGGTGGCCCAGTACAGTACGGTAGTATCAGTATAGGAATATGAAGGAATAAAGTTTAGCAAAGATTCTCTGCTTTGTACGTAATGGCCCTAAGTGACGGTAACTGACTATGATGATATTGATAAAGGAGCTGACCTTTTCAGATGAGCTGCTGAAGGCGTGCGAGTGGGCGGAGCTGAGGTGCGGAGGCGGTGTGGCTAAGCTAACCCTCCCCTGCCTCAATAAGGAGGACGAGGGGCTCTACACCCTCCGCATGTGGACGAAGGAAGGGACGACAGAGCACAGCGCATACCTCTTTGTTAAAGGTAAGTTTGCCAACCTGGTCCTTGAGGACCCACGGGCGTCCCTCCAGCACCCAGCAATCTGGCCTCCGAAGGACCGCACTGGGAAACACTGAATTAGCTGCACCTTTTAGAATCCTAACTTTTCTTGAGTACTTGTGATCTATTATATGACAGATTTAGTTTATGCTTTTTCCTAATAATATCACAATGAGCCAGGTGAGGTCACTGGCAAACAAGACGGACGAGGTCTCAGCTCAGAGCGGGAGCCGCGGGGGGTACAAACACCGTGACCTCACATGCTTCACAGAAACCTGGCCGAGAGCCGGAACCCCAGGCCGCACTCCTCCAATAGAGAGCTTGTGTGACTCAGTGGGCTAAGCCTCTCTGCCTGTGATCAGAAAGTCAATGGTTCAACACCAGCCTTGAATGGGAAGTCTGTGTGCCCTTTAGCATGACCTCCAGCTTGCTGCCACCTCCAGAGAACAAGTTAGGGGAGGCATAGTGCATATAGTACAGAGCTACAAATAACCACAGGTCCACCCGAACAGCAGACTGGACTTGGTGAACAACACAGCAACGCTGTATTAGAATGGCCGGGCCGGACTCCACTTTCTGTGCGTCATAGTCTAACATGTCCATTGGAATAGTGTCAAGACTGTAATTAAACAAGAAGGCCTATGGCAGGGGTGGCCAGTCTTACCCAGAAAGGGTTGTTGTGTGTGTGGGTTTTGGCTGCAACTCCCTAATTAGATTGCTTACTAGAGGACTGATTGACTGGAGAATCCTCACACCTGGCTTTGAACAGCTTAGGTTATCCCAAAAAACCTGCATATATGTCGGCCCTTTGCGAATAAGATTGGCCACCCATGGCCAATGGGATCAATAAAACCTTGTCTAGATCAGGTCAGTACTCCAAGCTCAATGACTGGGCCAGGAGGAGATTGATTAAAGAGGTCAGTATGGATGCAGTGAGTCTGAGGGAGGCACACAGTGGCTGGTAACCTGCAGAGAAAGTCAACTTACGATAGTTAATCAGCTTAAAATATGTTTTATGGTTCGATGTTTTAGCTGGTTATCCCAGCTTATGATTGTCATTCAAGCTACTTTAGCAGGGAAAGCAACAGTTTGCAAAGATCAAAATGCATGCTCTGGGTTGGCCCGGTCCAAGCCGTGACCTCAGTACAGTTACAAACTTGATCCAGCTGACTGACAGAGGGCGGCCCACCAGCAGGTCTCACCCCAGACCCTAACCCTAACCCCTAACCCTAAACACAGACACATGGTCCCACATGTCTTCACTTACATCATTTTTCACTTGAGAGCATGTCAGGTAGTATGTAAATAAAGTTGGGAGGAAATCCCATTTCCCCACCCCTTCTTCAATAATTGCATATCCAATAAAAAGTCACAGGGTGACCCTGGAATCTGTACCAGAACAGCACAAAGCAGGGAGACTTGCTGGGCAGAACATCAGTCCATTATAGGACATATATCTATGTGAGCTCACATCACAGGCAGAGCCCATTTTATGTGTATACATTCATATAATGTACAGTGGTAACTCGGCTCTCGTTTCAGTTTGTTTCCCCAGTCTGGTCATTGGGTGTGTTCGACTTGCTTACAGCTGGCTTAAAACGTCGCATTCTGATCCTGACGCAATACATTACCGTTAGATGCATTACGACCTCTCACCTAGCTGCATAAACTGGAACCGCCTCCGTGACGACACACCTTTGCCCTTATTGGCTGAAGAGTTTAGTTACACGCATAACGTTTGTATCCCAGGCAGTTCCAATGCATAATCTGCTATTTCTCCCGAATATCATGTGAAGCAGTGAGAACTCGTTTTCAGTTAATTTACCTGGTAAAAAAAAGTTCTAGGTCAAACTGGTTTGTTCCACTTTCAAGAAATTCGAGTTCTAGTGAGTTCAAGAACCGAGGTACCACTGTATTTACATGTCATTTACACATCGATATAGAATTGTTTAATTCATTTGTTTCTTTCACATCTGTTTTGCATCTATGTCACTTTGACGTTATACATGCCTGTAAAATGTCGTCTTAGTTTTCACTGAAATAAAATCCTCACTTTAACCAGAAAAATGACCCCAGGGTAGCGACATCAGTCTATCTGACTTCTGGGCCTTTGCTGTTTAAACAGATGCAGCTGCTCCTGTAGCCGGTGCCCCTCCGGCGCCCATGGATGTCAAGATCCTCGATGTGAACCGAGATTATGTGTTTCTGTCCTGGAAACCCCCCAACACCACCACCGAGGGACCAATTACTGGATATTTTGTGGACAGGTTTGTTGGAAAGATTGCGGTGGCAAAACCCTAATCTCAGCCATGACAGCCTTAACCCTTAACCAGCCCTGTTCTTAACCATAAGTAACCGAACAAAATACAAGTATTCTGGCATTTTTACTTTTTTGATTGCATTCGCAGATTCATAAAAAATTGAGCTTCCCCTTGTGGGGACTGAAAAAATGGTCCCCACACCACACCACATTTGGTGCCCACAATGTAACGTATATCTGAACAAGGTTGCTTTTCCACTGTACCAAGTACGGTACTTTTGGTGCATTCCATTTTCCATTTACTTCCGGCCAAGTAGCAGTACCAAAAGTTCCTGTACCAGAAGTTCCTGTACCAAAAGTTCCTGTACCAAAAGTGCCAGACCAGCTGAGGTACTTTGGGGAGGGATTTGAAATGTTTTCTTGGTTGATTTGTTATGCATATAGCCTGCCACTAGAACACAATACAAACACCGACTTGAAAACAATTGTGAACTAACAAAACAATGATAAACAAAGCAATTCATTAAAACAATTAATTATGATCTGAGAATGCATGCAGCGCTTATGCAAAAGCATCAGAAGTAACCTTGAAACTGATGTTTAAACATATATTAGATAATTTATAAAAGGAATAATAATTTAACTTACAAAGCTAGCTAAGGTTATTATTCTAACAGAGAAAAAATGTTTTAGTGAAACCTAAACTCCTTGCGTTATACAGTATACAGAATTTAAAGTAAGAAAACCTGAACTAGCAATGTAAGAATTGGATGTTCATTACAGTGTGATGATGGTATTAATAATACACTACAGCCATTTTTCAAATGCAGTACAAAATGTCCTGCGTCACGTTGTGATGTCCTTTGGCTCTCAGTCAGTTTTTTTATGCCAGTGGAAAACCAACACCTTGAGGTACTGTGCTTTTGGCACTTTCCCGAAGTACCAAAAGTACGGTACCTGGACACACACAACAATGATTTACATCACAAAAGGTAAAATGTTCTCCATTTGCAAGTCTAGTCTTGTTAGACACATTTTAAAATGCTAAACAGGAGAATGTTTAAACTGGAGAACCATAAGACACTTCTGTTTTCCTCTCTTTATCTAGGCTTGAAGGTGGAACTGAAACCTGGGTCCAGTGTAACAGCGCCCCTGTAAAGATCTGCAGGTACCCCGTGCCCGGCCTGAACGAGGGTCGCGCCTATCAGTTCCGGGTGCGGGCAGCGAACAGCTCTGGCATTAGCCACCCCTCAAGAGTCTCCGAGACAGTCACAACCCAGGACCCAACCGAGCTGGAACGGCTGCAAGGTACCCATGCATCAGCCACTGGCACACAAGGCACAAGGTTTTTAGTTATTTGGTTGGTGTAAGACAAAAGTTTCATGCTTCTTACTGACATACTTTAGAATTGTTCTAAATTACATAGAAACACGAATGTGTTTTTTACATTTAATAACAAAAGCTTCATGCTTAACTTTCTGAAAAACATTTTAAAATATTCTTCATATTTTAAATCAAAACATGCTTCACTAAGTTTTTGTCTCTGTTCTACTAGTAATTAAAATTGAAGGAAGACGGGACATTGTGATTCGTCCAGAGGACTTAGAAGGTAAAGTGATTATATTTTAAGCCATATTGGTATAATCTGCAATATATACAGTTAAGCATTAATATTGTAACGCTGACTGATTTACGATTTTAATTAAAATGTAAGTAGAAGAATAGCATTAGTTTTATGCCACAGCAGATACAGTGAAGTTTGGTTATTAGTGTAGTAATAAGTGCTAATGATGTGTTTAGATGGCAGCGTAGGGCATGGGGGGGGTCACACCCTGCACGGGATGTCGTGTCCACAGCCTGACTGCATCCTCCATCTGCAGGCTATGTGAAGGTGCCGGGCCCCCCCACTAAGGTGTTAGCTTCTGAAATATGCAAGTCGTATGTGGTGCTGAGCTGGGAGGCACCACAACCTCGCGGCCGCGAACCACTGTGCTACCAAATCGAGAAGGTGAGGCTCCCTTCAGGTTCCTGTCCTGTCAGCGTGAGGCTCCCTTCAGGTTCCTGTCCTGTCAGCGTGAGGCTCCCTTCAGGTTCCTGTCCTGTCAGCGTGAGGCTCCCTTCAGGTTCCTGTCCTGTTAGCGTGAGGCTCCCTTCAGGTTCCTGTCCTGTTAGCGTGAGGCTCCCTTCAGGTTCC
>JABFEA020000044.1:16915028-16933086 GCA_019775915.2 Cyphomyrus plagiostoma
CTTCAGGTTCCTGTCCTGTTAGCGTGAGGCTCCCTTCAGGTTCCTGTCCTGTTAGCGTGAGGCTCCCTTCAGGTTCCTGTCCTGTTAGCTGCAGAACCTTTTTATGAAAAATATTCATTGCAGATATGAATATAGATGTTTAAGGCAGTTTTACTTAATGTTACGTTATTATGTGAACTCTATTGTGTTTCAGTCACATGTCTAACCATGGTTACTGACTTGAATTTGTTTGTTTTAGTCGGTGGGAGACTGTGCTCACTGGCAGAGGCTGAACATCCCAGTGCCCCTGAAATCACCCCGCTTCCCCATATTTGACTTAGAGGACAACAAAAAGTACTTCTTCCGTGTCACTTCTGTGAACAAGTATGGGTCCAGTGAGCCTTCTGCCCCTACAAAGCCTATCGAGAAGCAGGAGCCATATGGTAAGAAAAAGACAAATCAAACCAGATGCCACACTTCTAGGAGACACTCTCCCAAATTTGCTGTCTATTTTGTTCTAAGTTTGTTCTTCATTATGTCCAAAAAAGGTTACCTGGTAGCGGCAGAACAGCTGATTTACACATAACTACACTGTCAGATAAAAGGGTACAGCCCTGCTATATTTTTGTTCCCTGAGGTACAAACAACATCAGTGTACTCGCAGTGGTAAAAAAAATGTTCCCCAAAGTCCATTTCTGTACCTTAAAAGGCCAAGGTGGGAACGCGAGTCACTGTTTCGTGACTCGACTCAAGACTCAAATCACAGACTTGACCTGTGACTCGAGTCTGCAAAACTGATGAAAGACTTGGACTAAACCTGAGCAAATGACTTGAGACTTTTACCTGATCATGACTCGAATACTTGAAGTTGTATTGTCCACCTCTAGACACCATACCGTTAATTTTATAATTTCTGTGTATATCAGTTCTCTGCTGTCTGCATCTTTGTTTAGCATATACATCGATGTAAAAACTGTGTGAGGACAATCGTGAGCGGACACTCTCTTTTCAACCTATCTCCGCTTCTAAAGAACGTATCCTACAACGTACTGTGGCGGGTTTCAGTCACGACAAAAACTGACATAGGTAACAACACAAGTTAGATGACTCACAACTCGACTTGGACTCGAGTCACAGATTTGATGACTTGTGACTTGACAGAAAAACTGTTTGAAAGACTTAGTCTTGATGTCAGATGACTCAAGACTTGACTCAGACTTGCCAAGGAATGACTTGTTCCATCCCTAATAAAAGGTACATTTGTCTACAGCTAGGGAACCATTGGCAGACCCTTGAGGTATGCCCTGAAAGATAAAAATTGGTAGTTTATTTCTGACAGTGTAGTTCCTTAATTGATAAAGAAATATTTAGGGTAACCACAACAGTTAAAAATGGCCGTAGGAGTTGCCTGTCATATACACCAATATACGGCTATGAAAACAATTGAGACCAGTTTTTTGTTTTTGGTGTGCTTCTGTGAATAATATGCATATTTTTTGCACCCTGCAGCCTGCTTCTCCTCTGTTTTTAATTACTGAAGGGCTACTTCCTTGTTTTCTGGGACTGCAGTCCTGCTTCTAGGCTCCTGATACGAGCTGTCCTGGCAGTGCACCTCACACCTGCAATTAATGTTTCCCATTCCTTTTGAAGGTCATTTTATGTCATTCTACAATTCTTGAGACACTGTTGGATAAGTTTACGATCATCTTAGGCATTAAAAAGTCACTTCTGCCCTTTACCAGCTGGTTCGTGGTCTTTCCCAGTGTCTCCCGATTCACCATGTTCTTGTGTACTGCTCTCTTAGAAACTTTGAGCCTGGAAGCAGCCTGCTTTGCAGGGTAACATTCTGCCAGCAGAACCACGATTAAACCTGAACTTAAAAATGCAGACTTGTTTAAAAATACGGAGTGCTCTTTTAATTTTTTCCACGACTGTGGAGGATCAGCAGGCAGACAAATCTGATAGTGTACCCGAGTTTTATTTGAAGGCTGGATCTTCCTGGGAGAAACACGTGTTTCATAAGTGCATAAGTGCTCCTGTTGTGAAAGCAAAATAAATAGTTTTTAATAAATACTTTAAAATAGTTATGTTGCACCAATAGTTAGCCGCTTATAAGGGAATGTCACTCTGTACGGTGCGGTAGTGAATGTTTAAGTTTACTTTTGAATATTCTTGGTTTAATTTGGAAGGGCTTGTCATTTTTTTTTCATAAAAAAATTTTAAGGAACAAACTAGGTGTGTAATTTGAGGAAGGTCTTGTACTTTTTGAAGTATCTGTGCCAGCTTTCAGGAATATGCTTTTCATGGTGCCATCTACTGTGTGCTCTCCAGGGGTTCCCTCTGCCCCTGGCCAGGTTGCTGCGACAAGAAACACAAAAACATCCGTTTTTGTGCAGTGGGATCCTCCCAAGAATCTAAATGGCCTCATTGGCTACTATATTGATGCCTGTGTCCTGGGAACAAAAGCATGGACTCCGTGTAATCACAGACCGTACAAGTACACCAGGTATTCAACAGCATTAATGAGGACCCATTGATCTAATCACATCAGTTAATCTCATCAGTCACACCAATCTAATCACATCATGTAATCGCATCAACTAATCATTCTGTACAAGCACACCAGCTATTCAATGACAGTAAAGAAGATCCATTGACCTGCTTGATAGTGGGAAGTTGAAATGTAAATGTTTGATTGTGTATATATATACAGTATAGATAGTATTATGTAGTATTATGTACTGTATAGTGTATATACAGTATATATGTAGGTTAGTGATCTACCTATCTGTCTGTCAGTACCTCTGTCTGTTTTGACATATTCTTACTGCGTTTGTTTATGTTACTTTGTTTAGGTTTGTGGTTCATGGGTTGACCCCTGGGGATACCTATGTGTTCCGTGTACAAGCGGTAAATGCTTTTGGCCTCAGTGATGAATCTCAGGAGTCCTTGCCGATCCAGGTGGCAGACGCCCTTTGTAAGTACAGAGCATGAGAACCTGGCTCTCGCCCTACTTCGCACTCCAACCTTTCTGTGCATTATGAGATTTTATTAGTTTGTAGATTTACAGCTTGTGGTAAATAGGAATTTACAGTGTGCAGCTATATTAACAAGAATGTTAGAGGTATGTTTGAATAAAAATATTATACCAGACCATTTACCTCAAGCAGCAATACAAATTAATATTCTTTTTTAATTAGTTCTCTTTTCCTATTACTTTGTAGAAGGACAATTTTCATTGATTCTAAGCGCAAAGATAGTGTAGTAGAAAAATGATTAACTGTAAACTAAGTACCTGACTATATATAGTGGTATTTCGGTGTATTGTAGGTCATAGCTTAATTATAGTGGATGACATGTCTTTCAAACAGAAGTTCTGCTTTTAATGACAGATCACCACCAGTGTTAACTGGCAGCACAGAGAGGGGAGTGCACAATTCAACTCTTTTGGGGTCGGTCACACACACACATGTGCTACATTTACTATTTATAACTCTGATGTAACATTATGACACTTTAATTACCACACATTAACACACTTTAAATCACAAGATTGGCATACTTACATAATTTTGTAGTCGCAGTAGTTTTAACCTGTTTCAGAAACCATCATGAATGCAGATATGAGTATTGAGATGTGAAAGGCTCCATTATGCAAGCAGATATGATGATTGTGTTATAGCAGGGTCCATTGTGGGTGGAGATATGGTGTAATAAGATCCATAATGAGTGCATCTTGAGGTGTAACAGAAATACAAATATGATTATTGACTTGCAGAAGGATGTTTTATGAGTACAGAAAATGTTGAGTTTTAACAGTATTTTTCATGAGTACAGAAATGGTTATTGACTTGTCGCAGGATGTTTTATAAGTACAGATATTATTATTGAGTTTTAATTGGATCCATTATGAGTACAGATATGATTTGTGCTTGTAACAGCAGCTTCCATGAGTATAGATATGATTATTGAGCAGGAACAGGGTTCATCGGATGTATAGACATGATTATTGAGTTTTAAAAATGTCCTTTATGAGTACAGATATGATTGTTGAGTTGTAACAAGGTCTGTTATGAGTACAAATGTAATTATTCAATTGTAACACGGTTCATTGTGAGCATAAGTATGATTATTCAGCTGTTCCAGTAGCCATTATGAGTGCAGATATGTGTATTTAGTCTGGCTTGAGAAAATAATATAATGGGTAAAATTAAAATTAAAATCAGACTTTAAGAAACTTTGTGCTCGACTGCTTCCACTATCATTTGTCACAGACTTACTCCAAATGCTGGTTTTCTGCTTCGCATGTCACTATATGAGATGACGTACATGTTTTATGCAACATTTAGCTTGACTGAGCTGCGTAAATGCCTCCATTTTAGCCACACCCACTCCCGCATATGGAATCGCCCTGCTCTGCTGCGATGGAGCCTCCATGATTCTGGGGTGGAAGCGACCCAGGTATTCTGGCGGATCCAAGATAACTGGTTACTATGTTGACCAGCATGAGGCTTCTAGCATGGAGTGGAAGGAGGTTAATGTGGTTCCTATCAAGGAGAGAACTTTAAAGGTATAGTTCTGCCATCAATAATTGAAGTATCATATAAATTTGACAATAAACTAGCTAATATCTTTTGTTCTGATCCCTGAACTCTGTATATTATCTGTGTAGGTTGAAAATCTGAAGGAAGGAGCTTTTTATCAGTTTAAAGTTAAAGCGGCAAATCTTGCTGGAGTTGGGCAGTCTTCTGAAAATAGTGAACTGTTTCACTGTGAGGCTTGGAACATGCCAGAACCAGGTACCTTTAAGAATGCTTTTTTGGTTACTCACCTTATTCTTTCTTGCTTTAAACTGCTTTATTGATTCTATAGTCCAAGGGCGCTTTTCCACTGCACCAGGTACATTTAGTACTTCAAAAGAGTTACTTCAAGGTGAGTTTTCCACTGGCATAAAAACTGGTACTGCCAATGAATGACATCACAGCATTAGTCAGGGTATTTTGTATTGCCTTATTCTGCCTTTGCTTTTACGTTGTGAACATTCTCTGAGCCAGTTATAATTATTTTCATCTTTTCCGTTTATGTCATTCCTAAATGGATCTGTGAGAAATGTAATTTTGAACTTTTTTTGCTTTGTAAATATCCCAAAATTTAATACAAGAAAATCACATTATGATATGCAAAATCTTTTCAGTGTATTTCCTAGAATATTACAGCAAAACGTCATGCCATCTACTCTCATTGAACATGCTATTCCAACCAGATCACCACTAAAGCTGGGATCTCTTCATTTGTCCATGCATCCGATATTATTACCTTTTTTACGTCTTTATCATTGTTTTCTGAGTTTGTATCTACACTTAGTCAGGATGGAGGATGTATTTTCTGCTTGTGAGACCAGCTTATTTTCATAACTAGTTGACAATAAACACATGTGCAAGTCCTTTCTCCCCAGCTGGTTTGATCATTTTGGTACTGGGCCCTGATTGGAAATCAGTGGAAATGTGAAAGTAATTGTTAACAGTACCTGGCACAATGGAAAAGCGTCCGCAATTCCTATGTTTGTATTTATGGGAAGAATCAGTGATAAGCTAATTAGCAAAGATAACTTTTTCAATAGGAGATTTCAATATGGAGATTTTATGCCCCAGTGGCATAATAGATAAGGTGTTGGTTTTCTAAGCCTGGGCTTGTAGGTTCAAATCCCGCCTATGGATTTACCTTACCTTCTTTCACTGTACATGCAAGTGGTGGACAGTGTTTTTTTTTAATTAGCAAAGCTAACATTTTCAGTAGTGGATTACCAGTTTTCCAAACTCTGAAATCCGTCAGTGGGCCAATTAGTTCCAGTAACTGTAAATCCGCTAACATTTTTTCCAGAAGTGAATAAAGTTTAATGGTCAACAATGTAAACCCTAAAATCCTATGCATTTATTCCTGTATGTTGTGAGTGTGTCTGCAACAGTCTAAATGGCAGACTGTTGGCTGACTACATGTAAATACAAGACATGATTGGTTGATAAATTGTCTTGACTAAGTATAAGTACACGAAGACAAAGGATATTTAAGCTGGGGTACCCTGAGCTAAGTGGTAATCAGGAGTTTGTATCACAAAGCTAGATTTCTTGGTTGATAACTTTTCGGATTTAAGTTAACCTAGTTTAAATGCGCTTCATCGCTGTTCACTTACATTTAGCCCAGACTACCTTAAATCCGACAAGTTTTCTGGCTAAGCAAGAAATCCTGCTAAGATCATTCTTAAATATCCCCTGGTAATCACTATAATCCAACGGATAGGACTTTGGTGTTAAACAGGAAAAAAAAAATTGCTCTCTAAGTATGTTTTTAAGGGTGTCCGAGCCAAAAACCAAGCCAAAACTAGATTTATATAACAAAAACTAGCAGTTAGAAGTTATCAATAGCTTCAGCAAAATTCTTTAGTCACTTATCAGTTTAGCGCTACTGAATTAAACTTTGGAGTTTGCAAATTAGTAGTTATTGTTTGTGTGGAGTTTGCATGATCTCCCTGTGTCATTGTGGGGTCTCCTCTAGGTACTCCGGTTTTCCTCCAATGTCCAAAAACATTCCCTTCCTTGTGCCTATGGGCTCTGGATACCTTTCAGCCCTGAATAGGACAATCGGTTACAGAAAATGGGTGGATGGGTGGAGCCATCACTTAAAATTTAAGGATATGACAATGTTCAGTAGAAATTACAGAATCGTTGCAGAATTCCGTAGAAGTATCCAATAGAAACACAATTACACAGCAATTATGGGTTCTTATGAGTTCTGTCATTTTGAATTTCAGGTCCTTGTCATGATATCTCTTTTTGTGAGATCAGGAATGACTCTCTGGTTGTTCAGTGGAAACCCCCAGTTTACATGGGTAAAAGTGCCGTCACTGGGTACTTCATCGAAGTGTCCAAGAAGGGCTCTGGCCAATGGGCCGCTGTCAATGACAAGAGCGTTGATCACTGTTATCTGAAGGTAAAAGTCACTGCACAGTCCACAAAGAAGTATTTTCATTCTATTTCAGTTTCTATTAAAATAGAAAACTGCTCATTATTTATACCCTGCATGTCACTTGGTCAAATAATCAAGCCGGCTTTAAATGACTTGGATCTGATCCCTAGGTGTCCGAGTTGGAGAAAGGAGAGACTTACGTGTTCAGGGTGCGAGCGGTCAATGCGCAGGGTATCGGACGGGCATCTGACGCCTCCGAGCCTGTGTGCGTTAAGGCGTTGCCAGGTAACATGAGATCGCCGCAATGGCCAGGCTATTTTTAAGATAACATTTCCATCTAAAGGGTTGTGTTATTAATAAAAAGTGAATTGTAATGGGTGGATAGGAATGCAAACACATATCAGTGTACTAGCGGTAGACAGACAAGAGTCAAGGATATACTGGAAAGCAGGAAGTGAAATATCTTTTACTGAGCACTGTTTCAGTTTATTTTTGCAGATCTGTGAGCCAAAACAGTACAACACTAGCAGTGTGGATTAATGCGTATGGTGCCTGAAGTGCATGTTCCATTATGGACCGAAGGAGAATTTAGAGGCACGTCCTGATTTTCCTGAGTTCAATGTGCCCCTGGGTCAACAAGAGAGGGGCTTGCGTTTCACTTCTTTAACCAATCACCAGTCTTCATTGTATGACACCATTTCGTGAATTAAAATCAATGTTTTCTGTTAAGCGGCAGGTTGCACTGAAGTACCTGTTTTATCGCGTATGTTTTTCCTTAAATATAAAACATGCTTGCCGGCAAAGGCTGCATGCAGAGCAATATAAGGGTGCATCTTTATTTAATTATGATAATAACATAAACAATAACAAAAATAACAGCAACAACGATGGTAATAATAATAAAAATGATAATAATCAATCGATAATAATAACAATGATTACATAAAATATGATTTTAATAATAATTATAACGATGAGCTGAAGGACCTTGCTCAAGGGCCCACAGACATATGGCAATTCTGCTGAGTCTGGCCTTATACTGGCTATTTTCTCATCACAAGCACAGAGGCTCAGCCACAGGCTGTCCCTGGCCAAGTAGTTGGAAGCTTTGAGTTTGAAAATGAAAAACAAATCGGACCTGTGTGATGATGTCATATAATGAAGCCTGTGATTGGTTAAAGTAGTAAAATGCAAGTTGTTCCCTTGTTGACCGAGGGACATATTGACAATCAGGATGTCCCACTTCAGAGCAACTTATTTTCACATCAGGTACCAAGGAAATTCATTGTGGAGTGGATGAAGAAACCGGAGATGTGTATCTGTCCTTCGAAGCGTGTGAAGTGTCTGAGGCCTCGAAGTTCATCTGGTCAAAGTCCTACAAAGACATCACAGATTCTTCCAGAGTGACAATTGAAACCAAAGGGAGAAGGTAAATGGATTTCCCGTAAGCACTGTTTACACAGAATGCCAATACCCGGCCGGCTATACGCACACACACGTTTGTATTCATATCTTTTTGGGGACCGTCCAGCCTTAAGAATAGCCATAAGTAATCAAACAAAAAGTTTTTTGCCATTTGTAGTTTTTTGGTTGTCTGAACCTCATGTATGGTTATTGGCTATGAACAGCCATTTTCCACATATACATGGAATTGCATATGCAAAAAAAGCTGTATATCAGTCATAAAGGTTTTCACTCTATGACCTCTGCATGAGATGAAGAGGGTACTTTTTGTGAGTTCTCTTTATACAATTTAGTTCACCCTAAATTACTAATTAAATAATGCTACTTTTTTAGATCTAAAATTATCTTCAAAAACCCAGACAAACAAGATTTGGGAACGTACTCTGTCTTTGTGACTGACACTGAAAGTGTGTCCGCCAGCACGGTCCTACAGGAGGAAGGTAGGCTGACGTCTGGCAGGAGACTCATAGTTGAAGCTGCAGGACTATAAGGAATGATCCGGATAGTCTGTCTTGTTGGTATATATGATGACATGTGAAATGCTAATGGATGTTTTTCCTGCAGAGCTGAACAAAATGCTGGAGCTGAGCTACGCAATCAGACATCCAAGTGAGTCTCTGTTACTCCTTATATTCAGCTTTTAATTTAGCTTAAAGATCATTGTATTCCCTCATTGGGAAATACAGTATGGTTTTGGGACCGATCCACCACTTTCACAGTAAACTCAAAAAGTGTTTGAAGGATCTTTGCAGACACATTGTATGCAACAACTGGAACTTATAAAATTTTTAGACCAAAATTGAAGTGGCATCTAGTGGAAGCAAAGGGAAGGGTCGTTGCAGTTGACCTCGTGAATGTAATAAGTGTATGTACAAAGTGGTTACAAAATGTAATCATTTTGAGATAAATAGCATCAAAAATAAATAAGCCATATGGCAGGAAAGGAAGGAAATAGCAGGTGTGGAAGATATTTCATCTTGTGATCACAGAAACTTTAAAAGTATTTCATGAATCTTTTTCAAACTTTGCTGACACATCTTGCAGATCTTAGAATGATCAAATATTGAGACAAAATGCACAAAACGCTGCTTAGTGCCATCAGAGGGAAGGGTGACTACAGAAGACACTTGACCATGTAAACTAGACAACTGTATTAGGTTTTATTTAACAACAACAACAACAACTTTATTTTTGTATAGCGCATTATCACGACATTACATCATCTCAAAGCGCTTTACAGCATCCCCACCCAAAGCCCCCAGTGAGTAACAGGCGACAGTGGCAAGGAAAAACTCCCGAGAAGGAAGAAACCTTGGGAGGGTCCAGACTCAAAAGGGGAGCCCATCCTCCAGGGGGCAGCAGAGGAAGCCCTATCCCTAACCAGACCCAAAGGGGGAGCCCATCCTCCAGGGGGCAGCAGGGAGAGTCAAATACAATAAAATTAGAGACATAAACGGGGAGCAGGGGGGAGATGAGAAGCCGGTGCCAACAGTCCCTCCAATCGCCAGGCAACCAGAAGGCAGGGAGTGGGTCATACAAGGAAGATGATACAGGCAGAATGGCGAGCTGGATGCATGGACGTCATTGGTAGTGGCGACGTCACATGTTGCAGGGTGTGCTGGACGTCTTCATAGATTGTGGTCTCCAGGCAGCACCCCTCAGGAGGGGTAGGGGAAATAAAATATGCAATTAGTCAAAGTAGGGGAGATTATAGGCAGTGCTAAAAGTTAAATGAGTGCTATATGAAGTGTAATGCTCCGGCAGATATGGCTATGGCAGCATAAGTAGGAGGGAGAGGCAGATGGGAATGCAGGCCTGGGGAGTCCCTGAAATGTCAGCACTCCAATCCCACAAGCAATTGTGAAGCTAGAGTGACAGCACTATCAATTCAGTTTATCCAAAGCCAATGGCACCGATCCCCACCCAGCTCTACACCTTACACTATAGGTCTATTCCTCTATGTACTCTATGTAATCGTTGAAGGATCTTATTACATGGATTATTATTCACAATAACATTACATGCATGAAAATCTACACCTGAGTCAAATCACTCCCAAATTAAAGCAGTGGCACTAGTTGACAGTAAAAGACAGAAACCACAACAGAACAATAGGAGCCATCGGCATCTATGCCACTTAATCTTATTCCATGGTTGTTTTTCGAAGTGATGAACAGTACGGGGCAGGAGATGATTTTGAACGTTCTAAATTGAAATATGTATATTTTTTCTCGTCCCATGCCACCTTGTTCAGCAGATTTTATCAGTAGTCGGCTACCTGGTCGGCAAAATCAATCATGGCAACCTTGGCAAAATTAATTGTGGGCTACCTAACAATGGGCTTTTAATAAGCAGTTTTGGATAAATAGGGAGAGTTTGTAGGATAGGCTTGGGCAGTATTTCGGTGATATTTTTGGTAAAACACAGCATTTTATTTTGCCAAAATTTATTGTGGGCGACCTGCCCCTCGCATGCTCTGTAATATACTTCACTGCAGACGTATCGCTTAGCCCCAGGCCTTGGCAGCCTATAAAAGAACAGGCACAGATCTGGTGAACAGTATGATGGTATGTAAAATTAGATACTGCTCAAGCCTACTGTAGGGGACTAGTGATAGAGGTTGGGGGGTGTAGGATGAATAGTGATTATATACGGGGGGGGGGGGTTGCCGGGACCATCTGGAGAATATATCGTTGTCATTTTCATTGCCTTTTATATGCGTTCTCATCTTAACGATTCTTATGGGGATATGAGAGCATGATAAGGAAACGGCGTCTGTAGCATGGAGTGGCCCCTGCTCCCATAAGACGGAAATATCTGGTAGCGGAAATGGCGGCCTGAAGGCAGCCTGTCCAGAATGAGGAAAAGCATGAAAGATAGCTGATCGGAGCACACCTTTGAGGGGTCTGGGTTCTGTGCATTTTACGCCAGACTGTGCATCTCTGTGCTTTGGTCTTGGAAACAAACACATCCCCAATAGCACGTTGGCGGAGTGCGTGATCTGTGTACCTGCAGTTTGCACATCAGCTATCTTGCCTTTTTGATAGTTTTCTCTTTTTGCTTTGGTGCCAGTTGCCTTACAGGGAATTGGTGATCATTGCAATATGACTCACCTTGGTTTGTGATTTAAGGCCTTTTTCATGCAGCGTTTCTGTCAACTTGTCCTGCCCATATATGCCAATAAAACATTGATCACACAGTCCATTCTTATCTTTCTGTGCTTGCTGGTGCATTTGTTAGTAGGAGGCTGTTCAGACGTGTTCAGACGCACATGACTTTGTTGCAGTCGTTCCTCTGAAGACGGAGCTAGCCTATGAGGTCCTGGAGAGAGGCCGTGTGCGCTTCTGGTTGCAGGCCGCGCGCATGTCTCCCGCCGTCTCCTACCGCTTCATCGCCAACGACAAGCAGATCACCACCAGTGAGGTGGGGGCTTCTAACTCTAGCTAACGAACCAGCACATTTGCTGTTGAATGATGGTGAATTGTGGTGCAATAGCTGTGATCTAGGAAGCACTGCTTTTTGTAAATAATTTACAGAATTATTTTTCCAGGTGTGAACATGAGGGGGTTGTCAAATTATTGATTATTATTTAAACTTTTGATTAATTGCAATTACCCAGAGAACAAAAACATTATATTCATTCTGTTTGTTTAATGTTACCCTAAGGAACTGAATAAATGCTAATATGCATTCTTGCTTTTCAGCTACATACCTGCCGGCTTTTTATCAGTGACAGATGAACAGATGAAGGAAATTTATGATGCATTTTAATCATCGTACTTAGGAATTATCCTGAGAACAGGCCCCCACTGTACATATGGATTTTTGTGCTGGAGTATTCTGTATCTAAATGTTAATTACCTACTGTTTTCCACCAGTCCAATCAGAATCTTTTTATTATTATTATTTTCAGGGCTATAAGTTAAGCCACAGTGTTCAAACAGGAATGATTGAGCTCATGATGGAGCGTTTCACTAAGGAGAGTGAAGGGACCTACACAATTCAGATTGAGGACGGCAAAGCGAAGAATCAGTCGTCTCTGTTGCTCATCGGTGACGGTAAGAGAATGATAGTGCCATATTAATAGGTCCAGTCAGGTTTAATGACTGGTAGGCATTGGTGAAGGGCATACAATCAACAGTAAGGCTCCCGGGGAAGGGAAGGGGGGGTTATTGAACCAAACTGAAAATCAATGAGAAAAAAACAGCAAAACAATGGGGCTGCAAGAGGTCAAAAAAGCAGGAAGGTAAAAACCAGTATTAATAAGGGCTATACAAGAGAAACAATCAGGAAACCAGAAACACACACAGCAAAAAATGCATCCATACAGAGGCAAACGCAATGGCTGAATGAGGACAAGGGCGAGAACCTAATTACACAGCCAACAAGGATATGACAATGGATAGGTGTGAGTCATTACTAATTACCGAAAGAGATTAGGGTAACAAGGAACAGATGAGGGTAATTAACAAGTACTAAGGAGTTTAACACTACGCATACAAGTAAAATAAAATATTACTGCAAAACCAGACAGACATAGGCAGGAATGATAAGAACAGATACAAAACAAATATCTATACTAGAACACAAGGACAAAATAACCAAAGGGAAAAAACTCAAAATATCCTCCGAAGTTGAGGCTGCTCTCCTATCAGGCTCAACACCTGCTGGCCAAATGGGGAAAACGAGACAGAAGAGGACAAGTCAGGGATGAATCCCAGAAATGACTTCACTTTTTTTCAATTCCGTAGCTTTCAAGGTAGTTTTGAAGGAGGCTGAATTCCAGAGGAAAGAGTACATCAGGAAACAAGGTCGGTTATGAAGAGCGAGGTGACGCTTCTATGCATATTTAGGAAACAAAATATATTATTAAATATCATATTTATCCATGCTACTGTCTAGTAATGGCTTATGTCCATCACTCATGTGTTTTCTAACAGTTATAAGTTGATACCTGACTGTACACTGTGTATGTTGGTATCACTCACTAAATTTTAACTGACGTTGCAAATATCTGTACATCTTAATTCTAGGCCCCCACTTCCAGGATTATTTGTATTTCCAGGTGGAAGAAGACTGCACTGTGTTACTTAAATGCAAGGTATATCACACCCCAAAATTATACAAATGATAGTCATCAGCCCGGCTTGGAGTTTTATTGTAATTTTACATGTGCAGTGTTTCTGGTTTGTTTTTAATGATTTACTCTGCATCTCTGCGTTTGTGACAGCTTGCCAATGTCAAGAAAGAGACTGTCTTCCACTGGTATAAGGATGATGAGGAAATTATCCTCGACACGCCAGTCAACGTGATGTCTGGGAGCTGTGCACTCCCTATCCCCCTGGTAATACTCTTTAGATTTTGAAATTCCACACTAAAGCTATGGCCACCCCTCAGTTGTGGTGCAGTGCTCACACAATATTGTAGTATGTAATCGTGCTAACCAAAACTCTTACCCTTTCTACTCATCATACAGGATGTAAATTTGTGGTAACATTGCAGTCGCATTGCTTATCAGTAATTATACCTTCCCTTCTTAACAAAACACATCGCATTACTGTTTATAGACTTATCTAAAACAGACACTGTTCACCATTTCTTGTTACTGAATAGGCAATCCTCTGTTGGCTTAGATGAAAGGGTAGATCTTATATCTCATGTAATCTAATTTAAATTCACAGCTGACAAAACTCACTGTGAATCCTGTAGGCGACATAGGCAGTCGCCTAGGGCACCAACTTCACAGGCAAATTATTTTGCCTCAGAACATGCGGCGCCAGCAGTGATGCTTGCCTAGAGTGCTACATCGGCTAGGAGCGACACTGGAAAATGCAGCGGTCCATTTATTCACTTAGTAAATTAACGAGATTGGGTCTGAATTTTCATCTAATTAAACTGCCCTTCCCACGTCTTTGCTCTGTGATACTGGAAAAGGAACTGAAATGTCTTAACGTCATATATTACTCCCTGTTAAATACTGATCTCTTTAATGAGAAAAATCATTTTAGCAACATTGAATGAATTTGGACGTGAACACTGGCTTATCATAAGAGCCAGGGAACCCTGTTAGGCCAGTGTTTTCCAACTCGGAAGAGGAAGCAAAAACATAGACTGTTTGCGGGCCCCGAAGACCATATTGCGGATCCCTGGGTTAGACAATTAAAACACATGTAGCAAAAGTAAATAAGGGCAGAATTAAGGTTTCACAATTAAAATTTGCGGTGAATGATGGTGAATTGTGGTGCAATAGTTGTGATATCTTTATACTCATATAAGGGGAATATAGGTGCTCAGGGTAACGCCTGACTAAATAATGACCCTAAGGTGTCGAGGGATAAATTCCTTGCTTTTTTTTTTGTTGTTCTGTAGTTTTCCAGGAAAGATCAAGGTATTTACAAAGCTACCCTTAGTGATGACAGAGGAAAAGATGTCTCCCTGTTCGACATTTCGGGCAAAGGTATCCGCACATAGAACATACAAGATGTTCTCCTCTATCTTCTTCTCATTTCATTCATACTGGTGGTTTATTAATCTGAGGTTAATTCCTCATGAGTTCTGCTGATGGTTTTATGTATTTATTTCTGTTCTCTTCATGAAAATATCAACTTTGCTTTTTCTTTATAGTGTTTGAAGATATTATCAACGGCATTGCCACCGTTGCTGGTATGAGCCATATGTTCATATTTATCTCTATATCTTTTATTTTCTACAGTCAGTATTGCACCAGGCCTCGGTACATGGGGGGGGGGGGGGTTATGGAGGGCTTGGTTAGTTTCCAAAAATAAACTTTATATTTATAAATTTAGATTATATAAATATATAAATCGCCTGTGGACCTTCATGGGTCCGTCATATTCTTGTACAACACAGGAACATCAATTTATAATAAGTAATTATTACACATTGAAATGGTTGTAATAAGTTGTAATAGTATTTTAAATTGACCAGTATTAGGCGGCTGTGAGCCCCTATTCTAAAGCATAGTAGGCTGTGTGATTGCATGCTTTACAGAGACAGTACTGTATACACTTTTGCTTAAACGCATTTAAATCCCTGAATTTCTATAGTCTTTGTGTTGTGCCTGGATTTACTTACTTAAAAAGTCCAGCGAAGGAGCGTGTTAGTGAGGGTTACCGGCTGCCTCTTAGCCGCTCGCTGCTGAAAGCCCGTCCCGTCTGCGGCAGGCCACTCCGCGTCCGAGCTGGTGTTGCAGTGCACCCCAGAGGGCATCCGGCTGCAGTGCTACATGAAGTACTACACCGAGGAGATGAAAACTCACTGGTTCCACAAGTATGCTCATTTTTCTCTTCCTAAAGTGATCAATTCAGTCCTCGATCTCTTTCAACGCCTTTTTAATATTCATTCTGCCACAGGCACAGACTACATGCATATGATTTTTAGTCCAGCATATAATATTACAGCCATGGGTAGTTAAGTGCTTTGTGCCGTGGTTGATGTACTGTTATATATGGCTGCAGGTGTCATACAGATGTAGGGAAGGGTCTGTCTGCCCCTTTCACTCCCAAAGATGCCATTTATACGGCATAAAAGGGTTAAAAGTGCTGGCGTATGGCCATGCAGGTGTTGCCAATTAAAAGAATCCTCTTTGGTTTCTCATGATTTTTGCATACATTGTATATAAGGCGAGACTTTCTTTGTCAGAAGCAAATGTAGTCCGATTTTGTGTTTTAGACCAGAGGACTCATTAGGTTTAAAGATGTTTACATTTTTTAAAAATAAAATAAATATTAGGACGGTTGGGTACCTTTTTATCATTTGTATGCCATGGTATGCAGTGCAGGATCTGTCTGGCTTTTGACTCCAAGGCTTTTGAGCGGCGCTCTGCTAATACTTCTCGTGAATCACATGGATGTAGAATCACATGGACCTTGCAGCTCGTATTAGGATATTTAATTTGAAAAAGTACCGTGCATCATGTGAAACACCACGCCGGAAAGCGCCTTCTCTTACCATTCAGGGAGAGCAAGATCTCGTCCTCAGAGAAGATGAGGATCGGCGGCACTTCGGAGATGGCCTGGATGCAGATCTGCGAGCCCACCGACAGGGAGAAGGGACATTACACCATCGAGATCCTGGACGGCACCACCTCACACACGCGCACCTTCGATCTCTCTGGGCAAGGTGGGGACCTTTCAAGCAGCGCCGTGTACGGCGTGACAAACAATGACCCTAGTAATGAACCTGCCCCATCACAGTGCATTAAAACGAGTTTTACCTGAATTGCCCAATACACAGCTTCACTATCCTATGATGAACCCAACTCTGTATATTAATGAAATACTCTAGATACTTTCTGTTAGTACTACAATATCTATTAAGCCTACATTGTCTGCCGCATTTTGTTTATATAGCATTGTGGAGGATTCATTTTTGAGACGTGTATTATCATTGCAGCGTACAATGAGGCATATGCGGAGTTCCAGAGGCTGAAGTAAGGGACCCATCGCATGTGCTGCTACCCATTAAAAAGCAAAGAATTCCCCATCTACTTTTATATCCAGGGTGACCTGTGAACTTTGACCTTTTCTCACTGTATTTTCCATTTGTTTCCAGGGCAGCAGCGTTTGCAGAAAAGAGTAAGCATCCCGACAGCACTGCATTTACAGAGGGGCCCGGCTTTGTTATGTGCGTAAAGTGAAACCTTTATGCTGCTTCTTTGCATATTCAGATCGCGGCCGAGTGGTCGGCGGACTCCCTGATGTCGTCACAATCATGGAGAAGAAGGTAAAGCAGCCGTTAATAGATTTTTATTGGTTTTATTGATTTTTATTGATTCATGCAGACATCCGATCTTATGGATCAAATTTGTACCTATAGCTACTTGTATGAAGCCTGCTGAAAACGTGTAACATGTATTTAAAGTTAAAAATATGACTGAAAATTTTATTTTAATACATTAATGTTTCAAAAAAGAACAGTTTTATGAAATGAAAGTTAAAAAAATTAAATCAAATGGCGTGGAATTTGAAAAACCTGATAATTTGCATCTGGTTACATCATTTTCGGTTCTGAACACACAATTAACGGAATGGATGCATTTCTTGACACAGACAAAAACTAAATTCACAAGTAAGTGTTCAGTATGGTGGGGCTGGGACCTGGGTTTGAGTTTGCCAGAGTTCCACCTGTGTGGAGTTTGTATGTTCTCTCCATGTTGTTGTGGGGTCTCCTCTGGTTATTCCGGTCCCCACCCACAGGAGGCTCATTATAGCTACAAAACTGTCAGTAGGTGTGAGTGAGTGGATGGCGTGTGAGTGAGTGGATGGCGCGTGTGTGAGTGAGTGGATGGGGCGCGTGTGTGAGTGAGTGGATGGGGCGTGTGAGTGAGTGAGTGGATGGCGCGTGTGTGAGTGAGTGGATGGCGCGTGTGTGAGTGAGTGGATGGCGCGTGTGTGAGTGAGTGGATGGCGCGTGTGTGAGTCAGTGGATGGCGCGTGTGTGAGTGAGTGGATGTGTTTTCTTTATTTTCATGACCATTTACATTTGTAGATTCTCACTGAAGGCATCAAAACTATGAATGAATACATGTGGAGTTATGTACTTAACAAAAAAATGTGAAATAACTGAAAACATGTTTTATATTCTAGTTTCTTCAAAATAGCCACCCTTTGCTGTGATTACACACTCAACA